>PVJO010006573.1:0-88182 GCA_004026905.1 Hystrix cristata | reverse complement strand
GGCCAGGACCCATGAATGTGTCTCTGAGGGACCCAGACACCCCCATCTGCCCTCTCTTGGCATATTCTGAAGAAATCCATAAATACAGCCAGTGAACGTTTACTTACAGATTTCTGAGGCCAGCCGTTGTTCTAAACGTTCGAGATATACTAACTCACTTAATCCTCCCCAATGGAAATATGAAGTACATTCAATTATTTTCCCCTTTGGATAGAAAAGAAACAGAACTTGTCAGGGTAATAGATTTTGGAAAATGTACACACCAGCAAGTGGCAGAGCTGGGACTCGAACCCAGTTATTTTGATTCCAAGGCTAATTTCTTAACCACTGTGCCTCTGGAGATGAGACTCTCTGCTTTACTTGTAATGGTGGTTCAAGTTGAAGGACACAGCTTACGTCCCTGAGCAAGTCAGCTGTGTGAGGGGCTACCCTACCAGTGGCATGGTACTGGGTTACATGGAGCTGGAGCAGGGGTGGGGGAGTCTCTCCAAATTGACAGCCTGGAAGAGTGGAGGGAACCCTTGTTCCCTGGGAGCAGCTCACTCTCCAAGGACTTTTAATGGCATCTTTGAGCTGAGCCTGCGGGTTCATTTTATGCCAAGTTTATCGGGCAGATTAAGCTGCTCTTGTGGAATGGATGGGAGAAGAGATGAGGGATGGAGAGGGCCCACTCTGTCCAACAGAGAGCTCATAGGAAGCCAGTGTCACGGCAGTCAATAGTGGGGCCCAAACTGAAATGAATAAACATTTCTCAGACGAAGAAATAAAAATGGCAAATAAATATATGAAAAAATGTTCAACACCACTAGTCATCTGAGAGATGCAAATCAAAACAACGTTAAGATTCCACCTCACTCCAGAAAGAACCGCATATATGGAAAAATCAACCAATAACAAATGCTGGCGGGGCTGTGGGGGAAAAGGAACCCTCCTCCACTGTTGGTGGGAATGCAGACTGGTCCAGCCACTATAGAAATCAATATGGAGATTCCTCAAAAAACTACAACTGGAGGTTCCATTTGACCCAGCTACTCCCCTACTGGGGATCTTCCCAGAAGAATTAAAATCGTCATACCATAGGGATGTATCCATGACCATGTTCATAGCAACACAATTTGTAATAGCTAAGTCTTGGAAACAACCTAAATGCCCAACAAATAATGAATGGCTAAAGAAAATGTGGTTTTTCTACACAATGGAGTACTACTCTTCCATAAAAAAAGATAAGCTAGAGACATTCATAGGTAAATGGATGTTCCTTGAGAACATACTTTTAAGTGAAATAAATCAGACACTCAAGAGTACACATCGAATTGTCTCTCTGATATGAGAAATCATAGCTGTAAATAAGGACAAAGAGGTGTAATAGATATTATATAAAAGGAAGATAATATACAAAGGAGAGGAGTACTAGAAAGAAAGAAGGGGAAAAGCAGAAAGGCAACAAAGGAAAGAAAGGGGAAAGGGAAAATATGGAAAATTAAGAATAAACCTGCTGTAAATAGGGAAGGAGGGAACAGAGGGGAGGGGAGGGGAAGAGGGGGGAGAACCAAGATGCATCGTGTACAGGTACAAAATAAATGTGATGAATGTAACCATTATATGTAAAATGTACCAATACATGTTCTTGGTTTAAAATTTTAAAAAAATTTAAAAAAAATAAAACCTTCTATATGAGCCATGAAAAAAAAAAATAGTGGAGCCCAAAGTCAGGGCAGAAGTAAAATCCAGTACTGTACAAAGAGTGAGTGATAACACAAAGTGTGGAGGGTGCCTCCCTGCAAGTAGATACCACCAGGAGGTGTATGAGATGGAAGAAGCTGCTGAAGGTGGAGCCAAGAGATGGGCAGAGTCAGCAATCAGGACATCTGTGAAGTACCTGCTAACACCTTTCTGTGATAGACACTTTACATATGCTGTGTTGGTCTGCTTATTTTTACTGTGACAAAATATTTGAGATAAGTCTTTTTCCAAAGGAAGAAAGGTTCATGTTGGCTCACAATTTCAGAGGTTTCAGTCCATGAAACCTCTCAGTCTTGGCCCTATTGCTTTGGGCCTGTGCTAGCATAGTATATGAAGGAAGGAGCACATGGCAGAGAAGCCTGTTCACCTCCAAATGCCCAGGAATCAGAGAGAAAAACAGGAAGGGGCTAGGGCCCCAACGACCTCACTTCCTCCAACTAGGTCCTGCCTCTTAAACCACAGGCTGGGGTCCAAGCCTTTAACACATGGTCCCTTCAAATCCAAATTGTAACACTGCCCCACCTATTCTTCATAGCCAACTTGAAAAGTCCACTGTGTGTCCCTTTTGCTGATGAGGAAACTGAGGCACAGTGCCCAGTTATCAAATGCCAGGGCCATGTTTCCTCTCTCTCTCTACTAGGCTCACTCCACGGCAAAGAAGAAAGAGAAACTTTCTGCAATGCTAAGTATTCAAATGCTGCCCTAAATCAGGGCATGAGTGTTAAATCCTCCACTGTGTATAATAAAGCTCTTCATAAAACGTTTAATATAGTTCCTCTCCAAAAGCACCTCGCAGCCCATGACTGATAATAATCTCATATCCCAAAACTGGGCACATGGCTTGAAAAATAGGACAGAAGTCTTAGACCGGGGCATCCCTGGAAATATAGTAGCCATCACTACGCTTATCCGCAGCTCCCAGAGCATCACCCATTTATCACTCTCCTCTGCTCAGCTGTACTGTGCAGCCCCGAAACTGATTCCACGACCCAGGAGTGAGCTGATATGATCTGACTTCCTGACTTTCCAGGGAGGACATCCAGGCCGAAGAGCTTTTATTCCTTCTGCAGCCGCTTCCAAGCTTGTTGCCCCTGGGAGGCTGTTTTAGGACACGGAGTTAAAATTCTCCAGAAATTGCTTCCAGAAAAATCTCTTCCAAGAATTCATCTCAGCAGCACTCTTTTTGATTATTGCAAAGTGAGCCCTGGAGTTAATATCCCTGCTCCTGGTGAGCTGCCAGTAGGAGAGCAGCTGAGACAGTCACAGCCAGCTACCCCAGGGAAGGGTGGGAGAGGGTCTGTCACATTAAGGCCACAAATATTGAGTAAGAGATGAAAGGGATGCTCCTTGCCAGGCTCAGTACTCTGCAGTCAGCTGGGAGCATGGAGGTGTGAGAAGAATTCACATCCATATTTAGAAGAGACAGCCCCGTGTCCTCACAGTATGACCACAGCTGTAAACAACACAAGAAGATACTAGAACAAAGGAAGGCAGACAAGCCCTTCTGCGCAAGGACAAGGTCCCTACGCATCTCTTTGAACTGCAATCACGAAGAAAGAATTACCCTGGTGGGCAAACGTCACTCACTGGCTTTCTTGGGATTCAAACATGTCAAATCTAGACAGACAGTAGAATCCTCCGCTGGGGCAAAAGCAGGCCCTTCCCAGGACCTTGATCTACAGAAGCCTCACTTTGGAAATGGCAAAAATTCCAATCCATGAGACCAGAGAGACATCCTCCCAACCATCTAGACCATGTCCCAGATTTCTGGACCCAAAATGCCCCATCCAGGTGGCCACAGGATTGCTTCCAGGGCCTGCTGTGGTACTTCCCCTGATCTTCTATTCAAGCCCAGCCCAGGTCTGGGAGGAGCCCTTCACAGCTCTGGAAGCAGAGCCCGGACCTGCAGTCCAGGTACATAGCGTGCTGGCCATGGGAAGGGGCAAGAGGGCTGCAGGCCAGGCGCCAGCTCTCTAGCACAGGCTGGGTAACTTAGACCTGCCTCCGGGTCAAACCGAAGGTGTATTTGTCCAGACAGGAGGAGGAGTATACAACTGATCCTCGTTATTCACAGTACTCACAAAGGGTGATTGGAAACTACAGCGAATGTTTAAATTTGTGGCTAAATCTGTAGTTAAAAAATGTATTGCAGTAAAAGACACATTGCCATGAATCTCCTTCAAAACACCTCCCTCCTCACTTTGAACAAAGGTATCCCACTGTTCTTGTCTTTTTCTGAAGCAGTTTTGGAAATCGACTTTCATGAGTGTCCTTTTGAGGTACAATTAAAATAAATAAATAAATAAACATAGCAAGCGCCGCTGCGGAGGGCTGGCCAAAGGAAAGGCAGGCTCATTAAAAGATCGCAGGGCGCCCTCTTTCACCTTTTTCATGGGCTCTGACACTGTGTGGCTTCTAGCTCTTCTCCAAAGTCCGAGTAATAGTGAAAGGCGAATGTCTTGCATCAGTTTAGGACTGTGAGGCGGCCACGACAGTACAACTAAAGACCCGCATCAAACAGGACCTCCTGAACCGCTTCAGAAAGCAGCAAGAACGGGGTGAGTGCGTTCACGGCAAGGGGGAGGATTCAGATGAGGGGGCTTGACGGCGATGTGTGTTTTCCTGTAATAATTTTTTAATGGAAACCTACCCCATCGGTTTCAGTCACACCTCATGCTCTATAAAAGCACTGCAAAAGCGGAATTGGCTAACGCTGAGCCACTGCTCCCAGGAGAAATACGGGCTTAGGTTCCTGGTCACAGAGCTCTGCGGTTACAAATCTGTGATCATCTGATGAATACATAACTGTCTTAGTCTGTTTTGTCTTGTTATAACAGAAAATCACAGACTTGGTAATTTATAAAGATAAGAAACTCATTTCATGCCTTCGTGGGAAGGCCAATATCAAGATACCAGAACCTGGCAAGAGTTTTCCAGCCACATCACCCTGCGGGCAGAAAAGCAAGAGGGTGGGACCCGATGAAAGAAGAGGAAGAGTGAAGAAAGCTAGCTCATCCTTCACGAGGACGGCGTGCCCAAGACACCCAGCTGGCTCCCGCGATAATGGCACTAACCGCTGAAGAGGGCAGAGCCCTCGCGACCTGACCACACCTTCCAGTTCCCACCTCTTGACCCTGCCGCTCTGGGGACTGCACTGCGGCACCTTGGGGGACACATTCAAATCACCACAACAGTTTTGCTGTCGGTGTCCCTGTTTAAAGGCAGCTTCTTTCATCTGTGTGTTGCTTATCTGCTCACTTTGAACTCAATGACAGAGCTGCCACTTGAAGCTGGGTGATGCTTACCCTCACACATATTCTCTCAATAAAGAACATCACAGCCTCTGGGTTAGAAACTCTAGGCAGCACTTCAACCCAACATGCGGAGGTCACTGTGGAGCACAAAACCTCCAACAAAAAGCACGAAATGCAAAAAAAGAAAAGAAAAGAAAACTTGGGGCATTCAGCAAGCCATGTAAAGGATACTTGTTTACAGAAGACAGAATGTCATCTTGTTCAGATTCAGCTGGCAACACGTACGTCCCAGTGGCCTTGCCCACTCTCCCATCCCCATCTTCTACCTACATTTTTTTTTCTCTTTCTTTTTAGTATTTATGAGCTATATTTAACTTCTGCAATCTGGAATTTAGTTTGATGGATAGTGGCTAAATTTCTTCTTTTGTCAGCATCTATTCCAGCAAATTCCAAAGGCTGGTTGCAGTCCTGTCACTATTCTATAAATCTACATGGAATGATCAAAACAGTCTTTTGGTCTTCAGAACTCTTATAGATGTCTTTTCCATTAGCCCCAGAAATATCTGAATCAAGTTTATCCCAATGTCACAATAAATATCAATTCAAGAAGCTTTTTTATCTATTTTCCATTTCCAACCATACTGTTGTCTCATCCATCTCAACTCGACAGGGAAACTAATTCAATGTGCACCAGATATAAAATAGCCCAAGATGATATAAAATTTTACATTTTAAACTCACTTTCCCATCAAGTTGATTCCCTTATTCTTGTAAAGAAACCGAGGCCCTACAAAACAAATGCCCCTAGATCCCTCTAATGTAAGTCATCAAACAGGCCAGGAGCGCGCTTAGTGCCATTTCTGTCAGTGTCTACCCTACAGAAGGCACCATCCGAGGGCCTGTGTCTGGCAGCTGCCCTGCCCCAGAACTGTACTCCAAAGGGCACTTTGTGAGTCATACTTTTCCAAAGTTCTGTATTCCCTTTTGGTCTCAAAATCTGAAAAATAGAAACAATTTCTGAACCAGATGTGAACGCTACAGCAGCTTCCAAAACAAGTCCTCACTCCACAGTAGCTGGAGACCCACACTAAGTGGGCTTTGAGATGACCCAGTTCTAGTGCAAGCCACCAGTCAGAGTTGACCTCTGTGTTTCTCTGAGGAGGAAGTAGACAGAAGACAAGGAGGACACGGTCGCTCTTTTACCAGGCTATCAGCAAATCTAAACAAGTGGTTCATATGAACTAAAACTCATTTGGAGTCATTACATAATAGAGTCATTTGTCCTCAACTTGGGGCTTCTTGTTGGGGCAGGGGCTGGGAGGCTATCAACTGGAGAAACAAGCTCCTCTCCCATAAATGGGCATTTGATATAGTTATGATTATTTTAAACTTTGAAGGATAAATTATAGCCCTTCCAGTTCACAGGCCTGTGAGAATCTCTTATCCTATCTTTTTCAACTATGAGAAACCTTTCAAATTCCATTTTCAATCCCCATCTTGCTCCTGATCCCTGTGCCTCTGGTATATCAAAGCCACCGTCAGTGTGCTCTGTGCAATGATACCATCTCCACCTGCCATTTTTAATCAGGACCCTCCAAAATGGATTGCCACAAGCCCAGGCTTCTGTTCAGCATTCTACAGAAACACGGGTCGATCTCAAGGCCTTGGGCACCAGACTGGCTCAGTTCACGTCCCCATTCTGTCCCTTCTTAGCAGCAACATATCCACTCTTAGCCCTGGTTTCCCCACCTGTAGAACAAGGGTGTTGATAGTCACATGTGGTCCATAGGGTGTGGAACGAAGTCAATGAGATAATAAACATGAAGGGTTAGATAGATGAACAGCCAAATACATACCAAGTTCTCTGGGACTGTTGGCTGCCATTCCAGTTACATCTCAAAGCAGATAATAAATCCCAAATTCCTCTAAGTTATACGCTGCTGCTCTCCAAGGAGTCACCCAGCCTCTGCCTAAGGACCTGTTTGTGTCAAGCCTCCCCAGAAAGCCATGCCACTCTCGAAGTTCAAATATTTGGATAGACATCACTAACTTATTGAGAACACAAACATCTATTTTTCAGTTTTTCTCCCACAGTAGTGCCCACTGAAATCTCTTTCTTTCTCTTGGACAAATTAAGGCTCAAGATAAAAAGGAACAAAGAGACAAAGGTGATAAATGCTAAGCCATCTCTAAACTTAAAAGCCTAAAAATTAAAGGGCTCTTTGTTTGAGTTGAGTCTACTGTGATCTTTGAATTGGATTTCTGTTCAATTCAGGACCTATTTTGCGTGCTTCACTAGAAAGCACCTGCAGATAAGCCATGTGCCTGACTGACCCCAGAATTGATGGCTTGTTTCCAGCGGTACCAGATCTTTCTTCGGAATATCTCCTACCACAAATGCTACTGTCTCCCTGTGTGGATTTAGCAAAAACAAGAGGACCCAGAGGAACTGTGCGTCACATACCACAGGGGTTAGGCCTGTGCTCCTGTGCCCAGCTGGGTAGGTATTAGCATCGATTCCGATGAAGGGGCAGCTCAGCATCTAGGAATCTTATGGGCTACTTTGTCCATCCCTGCTGGGATTCTAAACCATTTAAGTAAAAAGGACAAGGCCAAGCAAGTGACAAACAATCAATACTAACAAGAATTTGGCCCAATTCCTCCCTGGTGTCCTGCCATATCAATCATGTCCCTTTCTGCTTAAAGACTTCCAATGACTTCTCATTGCTCTTAGGATGCAATCTGAAATCTTTAACGAGGCCGTGGCTGAACTGGCCTCCCCTCCCCTTCTCTCTGCTCTCCCCCACCTCTGGCTTTCTGCTCCTTCTTGCCTCTGTCTGGGAAGCTCCTTCTGCCTCCACATCTTCCAACCTCCCTACTCACCTTCCTATCTCAGCTGAAGCACCACTAGCCCCTGCCCAGACCCCAAGGCCAGGTAAGGCCCTCTTTGCAGACATCCTGAGAGCATCCTATCCTACTTTGTGTAGCACTTATTAAATCATAATTAAGTAGCTGATTTGTAATTAGTCATCCCTTGATATCTTCAGGCATTGTCTTCGAGGCACCTCCACCCTCAAGTACTAAAATCTCAGGATGCTCAAGTCCTTTATATGTGATGTGGTATTTGCATACAGCCTGCACACATCTTCTTGTACTCTTTAAGTCAACCCTAGATTATTTAGAACACCTAACGCAATGTAAATGTGATATAAATAGCACTTATACTGTATTCTTGAGAGCATAGAGACATGAAAAAAAGCCTGCACATGTTCAGTACATAGCATTTTCCCAACTATTTCCCATCCACAGTCACTTGAATCCATGAATGAAGACCCTGCAGATGAGGGCTGGCTGCATTTGGTGGACACTATGAGCTGCATGTGATCTGGTGGAGTCCATGTCTCTTGGAATTCTTTCGTATCTTCTCATCAAAAGCAGCGTCTGGCACAGAGCAAGAGTTCAAAAATATCTGCTGACTGGCATTAACCTAAAACTAACCAAGTAAGGTCTCAGCCTAGTACTAGCCAAAAACTCAGAGTTTCCTTTCCAGTTTGGCTTTAAAATTTTTTGTCCTTCTTGAAGACGCCAGTCTCTATCATCTCAAATGACTTTCTCATTCTCATAAGCCCTCACTAGCCAGTGCCCACATGCAAGCGAGCTTTGAAGACAGTCAGCCAAGACACATGACTACAGTTCTCTCATTGTCATTCTGGTACCATATTTTCTGGTCCAGTCCCCATAAATCAGTCTCTCCTGCTCTTCCCACAAGCCTTCAGCCTTGACCTTTGAAATGCTGCTATTTTTCCTAGAAAGCTCTTTGCTATTAAAAGAAAAATAAAGACAACCATAACTCCCAGAACCATATCATCTTTGCCTTTGCAAAAATAAAGTGCTACGGAAAATGTCTTTATGATAAAGCCTGGATCCTGGGCTCAGGCAAAACCACACTGGGATGGTTTGGTGTGCAACAAAGCCTCACCCTGAATGAGATGGTGTCTGGCAGCAATTCCAGTATTAAGCTCAGCAACTCTATGACTCCAGGTTCACCCACAGAAGCAGAGAGAATAGGATGTTGTTCAAGCATTAGGTAAGGATATATAATCAGACAAACTTGGATCTGATTTCAGGCGGTCCCTTCACTAGTCCTGTGACCCTGCCCAGTTCCTCAGCCTCTCAAGGCCCAGTTATCTTCCTCTGTAATAGGACGGTGGTAATACACCACCCAAGGTCAGCAGGGAATGATACTATATTGTGTCTGTGAATGTTTACAAGATAGCTAGCCCTCCAAAAGGCTGTGTGTGTCACCAGTGACCTGAGCCACCTTCATTTATAAGAGCCTTGTCGCTTCCTAACTAGGATCTTCACAAGTCTTCAGGAGCCCTCAGTCAATTCCGCCAGAATGGCCATGGAGGTGGATGGGACTAAAAAGGAGAAGAGAGTAAAATATGCAAAATAAGGATTCATCAATTCAATGAAATAGTCCCACTAAATGTAATTAAACAATAATAGAAATATTGGGTTATACTTTTTTAATTTTTAAATTTTTTACTGGAATTTGGACTTCACGATACTTAAAATTTTGACTAATTTTTAAAATGTTTCAATCAATAGTGCTTGTCTTAGTCTGTTTTCTGCAGCTAATAACTACATGCCATGTACTAGGTGATTTATAAAGAACGAAGCTTTACTCAGCCCCTAGTTCTGGAGGGCAGGCAGGTTGAGGTCAAAGGGCTGCATGTGGTGATGGCCATCTTGCTGGTGGCATAAGTCATCACATGGCAAGAGACAGAACCAGACTGTGTGTCTTAGTCACTTTCCTCATCACTGGGACACCCATGGCTTAAAGGAGGAGAGGTTTATTTTGGCTCATGTTTTCACAGTTTTGGTCCTTGTGTGGTTCGTGGTATGGTAGAAGAGCCCAAGTAGAGAAAAGCTGCTCATCTCCTGATGGATGGGAAGCAGAGCAAAGGGAGGAGCCAGGAAGAGAGATAAACTCATCCAGGTCACACCTCAGTGATCGCCTCTTCCCACACAACCCCACCTCCTAACAACAGATCAGCTGTAACAACCCCGCAGTCCAACCACCTTCTAAACACATAGGGGGGCATGCTTTGCAGATCTAAACCACAGCACTGGCTTTCATTAGAGATCTGTTCCAGAGATAACCCACTAAACATTAATCCATGAATCCAGAGCCCATGTTAATATGGATGATCCCTGACTTAATAACATTTGTAAAGACCCTCATTCCAAATAAGGTCATATTCTGAGGTTCTGGACACATATTTGGGAGGAATACCTTTCAACTCACTGTACCCACCATATTAGTTTTCCTCAAATTCGTCTGGAAAGCAAATCATCCACAGCACTATACAGACTGTACAGTCCATTGCAGACTCTTCAGCCCACTTTTTAGTGCCCTCTACAATCTGCTCGCAGTCTGCATTTCAATCTTATTTCTCTTTTTCCCCCACACTGAGTCAATACGTCTGCCTGAATGTTCTACTCCCTGCCCCTGCGGACTGCAATTTTCTCTCCCACATCCATCCTTAGAATGTCTTCTCTCTGTTTTTCTCATCTACTTTGTGATGTATCTTAAATCCTTACTTCTCCAAAAAGTCTTGCCTGATGGTAACTGCATGAAGGAAAAGTATTTATTGTTTGCCTTTTGACTCATTTTTTGTTGTTATCTGAGCAATTACTTAAGCTATACTGTTATTTAACTTTTCATGTTTCTACTTTGTCTCTCAATATTTTGCATTCTTGGAAGTAGGGCAATCTTTCCCTAAATTCCTAGCATCTTACCCCTCCTATAAGGAGGCTTTGTTGCTTTGATTTAGAGAACATACTGGGTTTCTCCAGAGAAACAAAACCATCAGGATGTATTTACAGAGAATGGGCAGGGCGGCAGTGGGGGTTGTTAAGAATTAGCTCACACAATTACAGAGGGCGAGTAGTCCCAAGATCCACAGTCGCAAGCTGGAGACCCAGGAAGCTGTTGTGTAGTTTGTATTCAAGTCTCCACACCTGAGAACAGGAACGCAACTCAAGTCCAGAAAAGAGCCACATCCCAGCCCATTTGTCTGACAGGAGGAGTTCCTTCTGATGGGACCTTTTTGTTCTAGAGGAGGTGACCACCTTTGGGTTGGCAATCTGCTTCCCACAGTCTACTGATTCAAATGTCAAGCTCATCCAGAAGCGCGCTCATCCACCCATCCAGAATAAACCTTTGACTCAGTCAATCTAATTCATAAAATTAGTGATCACAGAATGATGCACAGAGGTGGCAGTTGGCACCAGCTCTACTAATGAACAATATATCACAGACCCCTGAAATCAGAGACTGGGTGACTTGGGACTGTTTGAGTCTTTCAGCAAGTTCACTTCAGGTAGAGTTGGAGTGAGCTGCTTTTGCAGAATCCTCTTTGCAATGGAAGGCATTGCTCCTTTTCTAGCAGCTCCTGAGACAGAAGCAGAGAGATGGAACAGTATGCATTAGCAAACCAAGTAACAGTGAACTGCAGTGGGCCTGTTATCTTCTCAACCCGGATCCCAGATACCACCAGCTCTGACAATTTCTGCTTCAGGGGGACCGAGAAACCAAACTCACAAATCCTGGAAGAAATGTTTCAGATTCCCTTGAGAATCCTTACATTTATGCTACTGTGTGCTTCACACAGAACATGTAATAAATATAGTGAATGCATGACGTAGAATATCCACTTTGATGCTTACATTGCTAAAATACTTTTCTGCTGTGTGACACTGTATTTCACTTCATCACTTGAGATTTATAGAAGAGAATAATACTTAGGTACTATAATTAGTACTACGAATGGAAGCACACTGAAAATAAACTTTTTCAGCATAATAATCTATCTTCCATTGCATTCTTCTTTGAGTTTCACAAAATGACTTACCTAACACTACATTTTTTATACTTGGCTCAAAATAAAAACTTTTCCTGTGACATCCCTCGGTGCCCTGGAATCTCATTTATTTTAGGATAATTTTATCCTTTGCTTGTACCTATGAATCTTCAGCAACAAATTAATTCATGTGAAGTAAGCATTTTTCATTCATCCATTACATGCTAAGCAATGGACTACAAGTCATGGGTTTATAAATCAAGAATATGCCATTTGACCTGTATCGGTCAGTGTCTCACCTGGAAAACAGACATCACTCTAAACAACAACCAAAGGAAAATAAAATACAGGGAATTGGTTTCATGAGGGCTTGAAGGGCAAAGGGAGGAACGTCATGGGGGGAGCAAAAGCAAAGCAAATTCTCATCCTGGATCCCCTTGCACACCAGATGCTGAGCTGGTCCCAGCATTGCCACTGCTACTGCAGACACCTGCTGCTGGCTCCAGCTGGATGCCAGGAGCTCCCCGGAGCCTGAAGTTCCTCAATCACCCGACAGCGGGGCAGCCACCGCCCCCAAAGCTCTCTCTCCACCTCTCTGCATGTGCCAAGGACATCTAGACAAGGCCCTGACCACCAACTAACACACATATGCTGATGCTCTTGCAGAGTGCATGCCTGAATTTGCTGAACTTAGCAAATGAAACTGCAAGATGCACAGGTTAAGTTTAATTCCAGATAAGCAATAAATAATCATTTCAGCCTGAGTATGTGTCTTGAGTAATAAAGTCTCTTATCTCGGACCCAGGAGATTTGTGTCTTCTGTCAGTATCAATGAAACAACTTCACCATGAAACTTTCCATGTCAGAGTTCATGAACTAGTTACAGACGAACTTCTCAGCATGGAGAAGTGTAGAAATCAAATTCCAGATGACCTGGAGCAGTCTGATGTTCCAGGGCTCCAGGATCCTGCGGCCCTCCAAGTCTGATCTTCATCGTCGAACATGCGACGAAAATTTCTGAAGCTAAAAAATCATCCCTCTCCAGATCCAAACTACCAAATTCTCTTAAAGGGACCAATGTGGTTCAGAGGCTCCCACATGCAGCACATGCCATCAACTTTATAAGAAAACCACCTGAAGCAATATAAAAACCTAGGTGAGCTTGTTAGCTGAGTCTCCACTTTTCAAATGATTGCTGTGTCTAGTTCAGATAACATAGCCCGACAATTCATTCATGATCCCAATAGAGGGCTGGAATGTCTGGCTCAGGCCCAAGTAGTCGATACAACTTAATTGACTCAGCATGTGCTAGACAAGGTGCAGTGCCCCGGACAAGAGCTTTGACTGCAAGCAACAGAAACTCTCACTGACTTGAAATGTATTAAAAGACCATCAACAAGCTGAGAGACAAGGCAGGAAGACTAGAGAACAAGGTTAAGAAAATAAGTGACATCTGTCAAGTGGACCTGGGAGGAACAAAGCTGAAGTCACACCACAGGATTCAAATGGGGACACCATTTCTGGCTCTGACTCATCGGCCGCCACCTGCAGCAGTTGTCAAGGGAGAGCCATCCCTAAGCCAGAATGGCAATGCCGCTTCTGTCACTCTGAACAGTTTGCCAGATCGCTCTGCAAATTCAGAGTTCCAGGATAACTAAGCTTGGGTCTTGTTCCCACCTCTACCAGCTAGGCATGGAGACAAGGAGTTTCTGAAACTTCATCCTCTATTAGCAGGACCCTGTCCTCCACCGTCTCACATAATGGAGTTTTTCCAAAACTAAAAGGGAACTGAGTCAGTTATTGGATAGACAAATGTAGCAAATGGTCACTGTGGGAAAATACCGAAGAAGTGCAGCATGGATCTTTCTCTGAAGTGATTCAACTCAAGTGCCCATAAG
Organism: Hystrix cristata; assembly: GCA_004026905.1. Taxonomy (NCBI): domain Eukaryota; kingdom Metazoa; phylum Chordata; class Mammalia; order Rodentia; family Hystricidae; genus Hystrix; species Hystrix cristata. The sequence continues at coordinate 74,418 of PVJO010006573.1, read as the reverse complement.
AACAAGGAGGGAGATGAGGAGGAAGAGCAGCCACCACCTGATCCTCATTCGGGACTGTAAAGATAAAAAGACTCTGCTAGGGCCTGAGGATTTAGCTCAAGTAGTAGGGTACTTGTCTAGCAAGCACAAGGCCCGGAGTTCGATCCCCAGTAGCCCCCCACCTCAAAAAAGACTCTGCTAGGTAGGGCAGAATTTGGGAAGGAGACACCTCATGTGGGGTAGAAAATGGAGGACACATGGAGAAGTGAGAATGAGGAGAGCCTGTGAGAGGTAGTGGGAGGCATGACCTGACCAGGGAAGGAGTCTCCCTTGGAATTCAGGAGTGTATCAGCTGGAGGGGAATGGAGAGGTCTAGCAGAGATTTGGGCAGACGTGTACAGATTCTACACTGAAAGACAATCATGCTTCAGAAAGCTTAATCTTCCATTTATAGCCAGAATGGATTGTACAAGGAAGGCAATGACATTGAGATCTTTTGTTAATGTGGATTCTGCTGTTAGGAGGGGAGCCTGGCTGGAGGTGGGTCACTGGAGTGTGATCCAGAAGGGTGCGTCCTTGTCGCCAGTTTCTGCCTTCTCTCTTTGCTTCCTGGTTGTCATAGGATGCTCGGTTGCCTCCCTCAGGCCCTTCTGCCATGCTGTTTCTGCCTTGGAGCCAGCTGACTTTGGACTGAAGCCGCGGGAAACTATGAGCCAAATAAACCTCTCCTGTGAGTTATAGGTGTTGGCTATTTTGTCTTGGCAACAGAAAGTGACTAAGACAGAATTTGAGGCTCAACCTTCCTCCGGGATTCTGCTCAACGCCCCCTTCTCCTCCACGCCCTGTTACACAAGGGCTGGGCCCTTAACAAGCCTGTTACAGAGAGGCTTGTGGTTGTTGATGCTTTGACTGTGTAAGCAAACCTGGTTAATTCAGGCCTGACCTATAAGCAAACCCACTGGTGAAGAATGACTCCTGGGCCCGCTTTTCATTTGGTCCTCAGTACAGACGAACCCTCTTTTAGATCCTTCCTGCTCTGGCTTTTGGTCTCAGTCTCACATCATTCTCAACCATGGACACACAGGCCTGCAACATCACCAGCTTCTTGATAGATGGGTGAACAGATCTCCGAGACTAGGACAAAGCCAAGTCTCGGGCTGCTGAACTGAATCTTCATGTGCCCCAGCCCACCACTGACCACGAAGATGCCTAAGCAACCAAGAAGGTGGCTGGCATGGCTATAGCGAGTGACTGGCACTTATGAAAGCAATCTAATCAATCTAACCAATTCAGCTGTGACTCATTGCCTAATACTTGCCCATGAAGAGGCCTGAAAGGTAAATGAATTCAAATCATCCAACTTGAACTTCAGTCCAGTGAGATACATACAGACAAAGAAGAAATTTTATTCCCTAACGGAGCAGGAATAATACCAGAACAGCCCCTGAACCCCCAAATGGAGAATCTCAGGACAGGAAGTCAGAACCTTTCCAGAGTGACTAAGATCCCAAGCTTGAAACCTCTTGGTGAAAATCACAATCATCATCCCACATTTTCAATGGAACAGTGTGCGCAACTTATTCCCATCAATAGGCCAGTGTCCTTGCTGCGAGAGAATCTTTCTGTGGTCTCAGGTCTGTAGTCTGGCTATTTTTAGGTGAATCCAAAACTGTAATATCACTGAATCCCCTGATCCATTCTGCAAATCCAAAAGGGGTCATTAAATTAAATTACGAGGCTTAATTTTCCTATTCTGGCCTCCTAGCATTACCCAGAGAGGCTCCTACTTCCATTAGAGAACACTCAGCTATGAATCTCATCCCTAAGTGCATCTGCCTAAGCTCTGCGGACCTGGAGGAGCTCCAGGACCTTCCTCAAAATTATCTTCCACCTGTTTCTGGATTGCAAATTGCTTGCTGGCACTGCCGAGGGGATTTGAGAGCAAGAGGGGGAACATCCACTGAGGAGACAGAAGGGAGAGAAGTACGAGGACAGGACGAGAGCCTTCATTTCAAAACCATCCATGAAAGGGGAGGAAGCTCTGTGTCTCGGGGGAATGTGTCGCTAATCCTGTGACACAGGGGAACGCTGCAGAGACCCTGATCGCCAGAGCTTTCGAGATACCCTCTTGGCAAACTGACTCCGTGGTTGATGGTACCCTGATCAGAACCTGGCTGTTGTAATAGTCCTAATGGAGGGAAGATCTTTCAAAACTAAGGCCGCCTTCCTCATGTGCCTGAAATCTTGTTTTTGCCTAGGACATCTGGCAGCAATCAGAATTTAACTCATGTGGACTGAATGAATGGTGTCCTATTTCCTCCCCGATGTGCAAACCCTCAAGTGCAGCCATTAGGGCCTCTCACATGTCATCAGATGCTGTTCTTTGCCAAGAAAGTCTTGTTCCCTATTTTTAAGCTCTTAGAGCAATCCCATTTTTGGATATTTTCTATGTGGACTAGCTTTCCGATAACTTGCATCACCTGTTTCTCTTAAGATGATTTATCTTCTTTCTACACTGTGTTGCCTTTCTGGACCTCTTGCTGGAATGTCCGGGGGTCTCCATCCAGTGCTTTTTCCCACTCAGTTAAGAAGGTAACAGGTCTCGTTTCTGTTGAAGGAAAAGAGCTCACAGGGTCAGCACCAGAGAAATCCTGGGCTGTGGGAATTACTCTGCATCCCATTTGTGGGGGTGTTACCAGAATCTATGCACAAGGCAAACCTCTAATAACTTAAATACTGTCCTTTAAATTGTACTTTAAACTCCAATGCCGAGCTCATTTCCACACTAATTAATTCAGAATTTCTAAGGTGTCTGTATATTTTAAGGAGCCCCAGTGTCCCCAGGGTGCCGCCACGGTTCAAATCACATGAGTCATGTTTGTTTGACAGGGAGAGTTGTTTTGTCAGCAGCTCAGAGCTCCTTTCCCAGGGGAACCTGCCACAGTCTGGCCAGGAGGCTGGGTTTTGTGACTTGCTTCTCCAAAAGACACGTTACCTTATAGACAATGTGGATTTCTGTCTCCGGGCCTCTGAAGTCCCGCCCCAATACCCAGGAGCCGTCCTCTGAGCCGCCTGGCTCTTCCGAATTCACGAAAGTTTCCCATCTTCAACCGCACTGTTGGTTCTGTTTCTCTGGTGACTCCTGACTGATATGTGGATTTCTTAAAACCCACAGCCCCTGGCCAGGTATAGGCCTCAGCCGTATGTAGCATTTTGAAAGTAACAAGGTGCCACTGGCTGGACCTTTCTAGCAAACCCAGAGAGAATGTGGCTGGGCTCACATGCCTTCTCTGCCACACACCTCTGTTCCAAGATGCCACTTCTGCCCCTCGGCCTGCGACCTCACTCTACTGCACTGCTTCATAATCGCTACCCCAAAATGAAGAGCGGTCAGGAGTGCGGAGAGCAGGCGCTGCTTTTGCCTAGAACGCGATAAATAACGTCCCTTTGGAATGAGCTCAGGAAAGCTGGCCAATCAGATGTATGATTATTGCTTCCATTTCCGTCATTCCTTCTGTTTCTCGAGCACACCTGAAATCCCGATTCCGAGGTCAGCAGCTATTATCCGCTCCCACGCCGCCCACCCTGGCTAAAAGTGCCTGCGCTTTTCCTGCATGCTGCAGAACCGATCGCGTGTGTTCTCTACTTCAGCGGATCCATTTTTTACGTGTCCACCTTGAAGTTTCTGCCTTCGGTGTAGACTGCAGTTCAGCTGTTGTATTTTCAGTTGCCTTACAGTGCTTCCTCAATTTGCCCGACTGCCCTTTGGTTTCAGTGTCTGGTGTTTTCATCACAGCTTGTTCTCTCCATAAATCTGAGCCCTTGTCACCGATGCCGCATCTTCTCGCAAGCTGTTATGCAAATGTCCTCCTAGGGTGTTCCTCTGCTTCTTCGGTAGGTTGCTGCACACATTTCTCGCCATCTGAATCTTCGGGAAGAAGTTTCCTCTCTTTCCTTCCGCAGTAGGCTTGCATAAGCCCCGTGATGAAATGTTTGCTGTTGACTTATTCAATAAAGAGCAGATACCCATCTAGACTCAGTGTTTACCAAAATTCAAGGTGCAGAGACTGTCCTTGCCTCCAAATTCTCTCCAAATATTTCCAAATACGCGGTTGCAGAGGATGATACATTCAGCTCCAGAATCAATTTCCAAGTCTAGAAAGCTTTTATCTGATGTGATTCTATTAAAATGTAATCAAATTTTATCTCCAGTACCTGGCTCTCCGATGCTGTGAATAGATGAAGCGCGTAGAAAACTGCAATCCCCAAAATGTACTGCTGTCGAGTTCTTTCAGTCTCTGACTCCCACATAAAGTGCCTAATTTAAGGGGGCCAGGAGTAGAGGGGAGCTGCATTAAATGTTTCCTGAAGAAAAGCACCTGGGGTATTTGCTTCCCTCTCCCTAATGCAGTCCGTGAGCAGAGGCAAAACAACAGGTAAAACGACACAAGGCAGCCAGGCATGGTGGTACATGCCTGTAATCTCAGCACTTTGGGAGGCTGAGGCAGGAGGATTGCAGGTTTGAACCCAGCCTGGGCAACCTGGCAACTTAGCGAGACCCTGTCTCAAAATAAAGGGGGGAGGGGTTAGGGGTATAGTTCGGTACAAAGGCTCTGGGTCCAGTTCCCAGGACTGGAAAAAGAATGGCATGAAGATGCAGAACAGCAGTGAACATTTAGGACAGCGCTTATTCTTTCTTCCATCTCATAGTTCTTAAACACCCACTATGTCTTTACCACTATTGAAGTGCAAGAACAAAGCAAAGCTCCCCTCATGGAGCTCACGTTCTCACGGGCATAGAGTTCATGAGCAGCCAAGACATTTTCCTAGATGGATGAATCCTGTGAAGCAGGACAAGGGGGTAGAAAGTGCTGGAGGGGTTTTAAGGATTCAGGGAAGGTATCTCATATGTTGGCTTTTAGCAACTCTCTCCTTCCAGAATAAGCATTGCATCCAAGCCCAATGTAAAAAACACAAAATGTGTAGTTAAAATGGGGCACCTGGCTCTTTCCTCCCCTGGGGGACTCTTAGGAAGGTCTATAAATCCTACGACTTCAAGAGACACAGCTGGAAAACAGCTAAAATGAATCCATGAGGCATATTTCTTTGGATATTTTTAGCAGTGGTAAATATTCATCCTTTGAGAGTGGATTTGATGTTTGGAAACATCCAATAGTCACTCAGAATGCTCTTGATTCCTGAAGTGAATGAATAATCTGGGACTATTTAAATTTTTTTAAATGTGGTAAAGGTTTAATAAGACCTCTCTACGTAAGGCTAATAGTTTTTAATGGTAGTAACAGGGGTATGAGGGGGACTACAAATTATTCAAACAGTGACCTCATTATTGGAAGAGATAGACTTCTAAAATGAATCCTGGGGGGGAAAAAAACCCTTATTTGAGTGAATTGTTTCTGATACATATTTTTAAATAGTCCCATACTCTAAGGAAGAAGCACCAGGTGGTGGAGAAACAAGAGTTTAAATACAGACAGACCTGAATCCAAATCCCGGGTCTGCCATGTGATGCCATGTGACTTCAGGTAAGGAACTTCACAGGTAAGGAACCTGTGGGGCTCGAGGTTTCTCAGCTGTACAATGAGTGTACAGAGACAGTTCACAGAAGACACACGCAGAGCCAGCAAATGTGTGGAGATATTCAACATCTTCATGCTGAGATGTAAATCAAGATTAAAATGTGTTATTATTTTACAGCAGACCTAATCAGTTTCAGGGTTGTAACCTTCCACATCTTATGCTAAATGATTCTGTGTAGGAATTTGCATCCCATGCACACTGGATGGAAATCGAAGGCCATTTCTGCAAGAGGATTATTTGTATGTTTTAAAAGACTCTTTCCTAGGAGCAGAATCTCTCGAGTTATATGGTATATAAATACGCAGTACTAGTGGGTCACCAGTTAGCTTTCAATACAGCTGTACGAACTTATATATCTACTAGTGATCTGTATGAAATTCACTGGTTCCACGTGTTCTCCAACACTTAGTATTTATGGCTGTTATACTTTTAAACTCACCAAATGACAACAGATCAGCCATTTCAAATGTTCATGCCTCAACACAAAACTGAAACAGAAGCACATTCAGAGGTAATTATTCAACTGTAAGTTGCTTTTTTATTTTATATTTACTTCTATTAGTACAAGTTTGCAGTACATAATGATCACATTCATTGTAGGGAATGGTACGTGTACAGAACACAACTCAATTCTTTTATGTTCCTTTCCCCTCCCTTTCCTCTCCCTCCATCCATCTCTTGGTCCTCTTCCCTTTTGGAAAAGATCTATCTCCCTGTTTCCTATTATGTCACTTTTATTTTGCTCTTTATTCGTACTTTGGGTTTTTCACATAAGATAAAGCATGTGATATTTAAGCTTGTGTATCTGATGTATTTCACTAAACTTTATGATCTCAAGATGCATCCATTTCCCTACAAGTGTTGTTTTAATCGAAGGTGTTACCTTATTATAAAAGTAAAAATTCTTTTGAAAACAAAATACACATAGATGAAAATTTACTCCTATCCTAATACACAGAGATAACCACCGTGGCTGTGTCCCTTGTGTTCTTGAGACATATTCTCTGTGAAGGTGCCACAACTAAGTGTGTCCCCCAGCGTCCATCCCTGGGGCACAGGTGTTAGGAGGTAGGACCTGTGAGAGGTGTTCAGATCCAGATGAGGGTGAAGCCTTCCTCAGGGCAGCTGTGCCCTTATACAAAGAGGAAAACACCCCGGAGCTCCCTGTTTTTTCACAGTACATTGAAGGGGCCTGTGGGCAGACAGTGAGCAAGAAGCCCTCACCAGGAACCACTGCAGCAGGAGACTTGACCTTGGAAGCAGCCTCCAGAACTGGGAGGTGTTAATTTCCAAGGTTTAAGCCTCCTCGTCCACAGCATTTTGGTCCAGCCGACATCTTTAATGTGCATCGATAATTGGCCTTCCTCTCACTGCCATCTTCCTTACTTGTCCTGGTGAGAAGTGTTCCACATGAAGAAAAGACAGGTTTGTCAGATAGTCTCCTCTCCACAGCACAGAGGTTAAAAGCAAGGCCTCCAGTCTGTTAGGGGTCAAATCCACCACTTATTAGCTGTGTGACGGTGGCCAAGCTACCTAACCTGTCAGTACCCCGCTTTCCTCAACTAACCTGGGATGTGGATAGCATCTACTCCAAACTGCTTTAGGGATTAAATTAACAAATACATGTGCAGGATTTATTTTGGTAGTTTTTTGTTTTTTGAGACAAGGTCACTATGTCGCACAGGATTGTTTCAAACTTGCAGTGATCCTCTTGCCCCTTCATCATCCTTGAGTGCTGGGATTACAGGTGTGCGCCACCACACCCAGCTTGGTGGACTCAAAACACCGTCTGTTACCCGTTCATCTTTCCGTGCTCGCTTCAGCAGCACCTACACTACAATGTGTTCTTCTTTCTAATAGGAATAGCTATTATTAATAATAGCTAATAATAATAGCTATTATTCCTATTACTACCATTGACCCTTCTGATGGATAACCACCAGCAAGAATCTAAAATTTGAAAAAGAAGGCAGAGAGGCATGGGGGAGGAGAGGAGGAAAAAAAGAACCCAGAGAAAGAGAAAGGACTCCCTGATGGCTCCTCAAGATGAGCTCCATTAGAATCAAAAAGCAGTGTAAAAGAAACGGTGCCAAGCCCAGCCTGGGAGGGATCATTTTGGTACTATATAATTCACATTCTGCAAAGAAAGTAGTACTCCTGATGAAATGCTTATGCAATTTTCTGATAAACTGTAATGGGATTAAAACTTGTTCTGGGAAGCTATGCCCCGTGCTGATTGCCAGCCAAGAGCCTAGTTAGCAGTCACATACTGCTAGGATGGAGATAGCACCCGGCTCATTTCGGTATGATTAGTAACAGTGCCCTTGCTCTCTCAAATGTGTGCCTCTGAGATAACAAGTTCACTGGACAAGTAGATATAGTTTAGCAAAATGATTGTCTGGCCAGTCCCTTTTCCTACAAATTGTGTCTTCCAAAAGTAAATCTTTAGAATATATTCAATCCTTTTTTTTTTTTGTAGAAAGATTAAAATGAAACATTGACACATGGTCTTAACTAAACTGCCAGAAAATATTTTTATTTAAGAAAAATGTAATAGGTAAGAGAGAATGTATCCTGCCCAACCCTCCAATATGTTTATGATTTGTTAAAATAAGTTTGCTACCAGCAATGAGCAATTGGAATTTGAAATTGAAAACATAATAATATTTATATTAGCATAAGACACACTTAGGTATGCATTTTTAAATATATACAATATACAATAAGGCTTATATGAAGAAACTGCAAAATTCCAGCATAAGTAATCAAAGATCTAAATAACTACAAGATATTCCATGTACATGGATAAGAAGACAATATTCTCAACATGTCAGCTCTTCCCAACTTGATCGATACATTTGCGCATTTTCAATCAAATCTCAGCAAGTTATTTTGTGGATGTTGACAAATCAATTCTGATGCTTGCAGGGCCACAGAGAAGACTCAGAACAGACAACTTAGCACTAAAGAAGGACAAAATAGAATTGTCACTTTCCATCATGATTTCTTCATGGCTACGGTAATCAAAACAGCATGGCACTGGTGAAAGAATAGACAAATAGATCAAGGTGACATAAGAGTGAGCAGACACAAATATACCTTACTGATCTCTGAGGAAGAAAGCAACACAATGGAGAAAATAGCATTTTTTCAACAAAATTTGCTGAAACTCTTGGACATCTCCAGGCAGCAAAATGAATCTAGAAACAGACCTCATACTTTTCACAAGAAATAATGTAAAATGAATGATGCATCCAAATATAAAATGCAAAACTATAAAACCCTAGAAGAGAACATCAGGATAATGTAAACAACCTTGGGTTCAGTAATGACTCTTTGAAGATAGCACACAAAACATAGTGCATGAGGAAAACAATGATAAATTATACTTCATTAAAATTAAAATTTTCATCTCTGTAAAACACACTGCTCAGAGAATGAAATGATAAGCCACAGATTTAGAGAAAACATTTGTGAAACACATATATGATAAAGGATTGGTATCCAAAACAGACAAAGAAATAGGAAAACAAGCACCCAATTTAAAAACAGACAAACAATATAAACCGAGCTACCTCACCAAAGTAAGTATGCAGATAACCAGCATATGAAGAGATACATCACATCATGTACTCTCAGGGTATTGCAAACCATCCATGAACTAGCACCACACACTCATAAGAGTGGCTAAAATACCAAATACTCGAACATCAAATGCTGGCAAAGGTATGGTGCAATAACAAATTTTATTCATCGCTCTTGAGAATACGGTACAGCCACTTTGGAAGACAGTTTGGCAAAACCAAACATACTCTCACCAGTCGATTCAGCAATTGTAGTCCTTGATATTTACCCAAATGAGTTGAAAACTTACATCCACACAAAAATCTGTACATAAACATTTCTAGTAGCTTTACTCATAATTGCAAAACTCAGAAGCAACCAAGTCGTCCTTGTGTAGGTAAACGGACAACAATCTTTAGCCCTCCCAACAGTGAACCTTTCCTCAGCAATTAAATGAACTATCAAGCCACAAACAGACATGTTGCAAAGCTAACCGCATATTGCTAAGCCGGTCTGAAAGGCTGCATACCGAATGATTTTAAATATATGACATTCTGGAGAAGGGAAAACTTTGGAAATGATAAAAAGACCTACGGTTACCAGGAGTTCTGAGAGAGATAGGGAAGGATAATAAGTAGTGCGCAGGGGATTTAGGGGACAGTGAAATTGTTCTGTGTGCTGCTATCATGGTTGGATACATGTTATGATACAGTTATCAAGTCTATAGAATGTACAATGTGAAGAGCAAACTCTAAGGTGAACTGAGGGCTTTAACAATAACACATCCATACTGACTGGTCTGTAATAACAAATGTATACACTAAAACAAAATCTTACAAACAAGTGAACATGAGGGTGGGAGGTAAATGAGTATATGGAAACTTTCTGTATTTTCTCTTCATATTTCTATAAATTAAAATCAATCTTTTAAAAGCCCATTAGGAAAAAAATTCTTTCTGCCCTGTTGCCTGTGCAACTCTCCCCTTTTCTCACAAATGAAGGCTTAAATGAACAAAAAATAGGATCACATTATCAACATTATTTTATCTTTTTTGTAGATATGTACTGTGAAGGGTTTACATTACTAAATAGCCTACCTTATTTTGGCTATGTTGATTTCTATTTATATGTACAGCAAGTGATTATATCAGCTTCCTATTGTTAAATATTTAGGTTGGTCCCAACTTTTGGTAAATGCATAGCACTATAAAAACATTTCTCATTTATATCTTTTTCAAACTTGAGTAGTTCTTTGGTTAGGATTGGCTCTTATAAGCAAAATTGTTTGATACAATCATACACATAATTAAGACTTTTCATATTTATTGCCAAATTTCCCTCCAGAAACAACCCAAGTTTACTCCTGCCAGTCTGTTCTTTTGCCAATGTCGAATGTTATGATTAATGTAAAATGATGCTAATTCCATAAGCAAAAGATACCTCATTAGTTTTAATGTGTATTTTATTCCTAATGAGCTTCAATATGTTTTAACATGTTTCTTAGCCATCTATAATTCCTTTTTATAATTTTATTGAAAGGTATTTTAAGTTAATTGACATATGAAAGAAAATGCTGGCCAGGAACCCACTTTTAATTTAAAAAAAATACCACCTACATCTCTAAATCCATAGGCCCTCATATTCAGTAATGGTAATTAATTCAAATGTTGGTTTTAAGCACAGAACACAGATGACAGTAATTAATTTTCTTCAAAGAACATTAAATTTATAATTTAGTTCTGTTAGTGGCTACCTACTGACCTAAAAGAAAAAGCTTAACACTAATGAAACGTTTCAATACCAGCTAGACATTTTAAAAATAATATTTTGTTATATAGCACATCTAATGGAAAACAATCCATCTATAGGAATATAATAGAAAATAGAGTAAACATCCATGTGCTGATCTCCCCATTTCATCTATACCTCATGAGATATGCTAGCTGATTTGACTGGACTATGTGGTGTGCTTAGAATATGTCCCCCAAAATTTCATGTGTTAGAAACTTAACCTTTAAGTTCATGTGTTAATGATATTTGGAAGTAGAGCCTTTCAGAGGTTATTAGAATTAGATGCAGCCAAGGAGGTGGGATCCCCACGTTGGCCTTCACTGCTTTAGAAAGAGAGACTTAAGTGAATACACTTGATCTGATTCACCAGCTGGTAACCTCTGCCAAGTCACAATGCAGCGAGAAATCCTTTACCAAAGGCTGAGCAGACAAAGGACCAGGCTTTTGGACTTCCTGACCTCCAGAACTGTGAGCCAAATAAACTACTCTTCTTTGTAGATTACCAGATCTTGGGTACTTTATTATAGCAACAAAAAAACAGACCATAGCACTATGTTGGCCATGAACAGCAGGCATGGATGGATTCCTTGATGTCATAGAACAATTACCCAGGATGCAGCAGAATGATAAATCTGCCATTTTACTTACAGTGAAACTCACCATCCTGTCAAATCCTTCAAGTTCTACAAAGGGAAGGGGATGTGGGTAGGAGATAAGACATCTCAATGCAGCTCTAAAAAATAGGAAGCAACTGCGAATGTGGGGTCAGAGGTGTAGAGAGGGGCATGTGTAGCTTTGAACTCAGCTGAGAAAGCCACAAACTCAGCTGTAGACCCTGATACAGACTGCAGGGAAGGCAGGGAGAATGGTCTGGGCGCAGGCAAAAGTGGCTACATATGCACCAAAGCTTAGCACCCCACCCCACACCCGCCCCACCACCAAGCAGAGGAACTAGGTGTCCACAGTCTCCTCCCACACACACTGCAAGAAAAGGCCAAACAAGAAAACAGAAACTCGAGAAACGAGCACACTCCCTTTCCTACAGCGTAGCAAGGGCAATGAAGGGCACTTATGTGAGGGCTGACTCCCTCCCCTGCCCTCATTTAGTGGTCACATCTGCCCTCACAGGCTCCAAATAAGCCTTTTTTTTTGAGACAGGGTCTCACTAAGTCACTAAATCGCTCAGGTTGAGCTTCAGCTTGTAGTCCTCCTGCATCAGCCTCCCAGTGTGCTAGGATTACACGCATTTGCCACCACTCTCAGTCAAATCAGTCTTTTTATTGCCTCATATTTAGACACAGAAAAGCAGTCAAAGTTTATCAGACATTTGAGGAAAGCCTACGTGGAAAAATAGACACTATTAATGCCATAATACATTCCAAAATACTAGTTGCAAGATTTCAGATTGCATCCCTGGTAGAAGCAAAGCATATTTCTTCCAAGAATTCAATTTTTCACCTCTTTTATTTTACTTGCTAGGAGTCATTGAGCACAAGTACAAGACTGTACTCCATTTTACTTACAAATCGCAGATTCCCAATGAACAGCTGGCGTTGCTTTCCTCAAGGTACACAGAGAGCTGAGATGTGGTACCTGATTGGAATTAAAGTCAGCTCTATATAAAATGTCTGCGGTCTCTGTAAATCCTAAACTTGGAAGGCATTTAAGTTTGATACATACCTAATTTAAGTATATTTTACCTACCATAGTGTCAAGGTGATATCACAAAAATGTTTGCAAGCAAGAGTTATATTCACACTGAATAGCTGCCGCTCAAGTGTTGAAGTGTGGTGAAGAATTAACGTTATTATTCAAAACTCATTTGCAGAAAATAAGCATAGCATTTGGGTGTAGCTGTGTGGCTCCTTGCCATCACTGGTACCAAAGCTCATTTCCCTCACCTCAAGCTCAGCTGCTGCTACCATTTAGTGCCAGGAAACAGGCATGGAGCGAGACGTTGGTGAGGATTCAGGGGGACCACGCTCTCCACCTGATTAAATTCATGTACTAGGCACAGAAAACAATGGCTGGGTAGTTCTATTAAAGCCTATTCTTTTTGAGAGAAGGCAGGAAATGTCACTCTATTGACTCCTTTTGAGGGGAGGGTGCTGGGGATCGAACTCAGGGCCTTGCACCTGCTAGGCAAGCGCTCTACCACTTGAGCTAAATCCCCAGCCCCCACTCTATTGACTTTTGATTCCTTTTTCTCCCTCCAGCTCAGGGACTTACAGTGCTGCTCTACTTGTTTTTTAAAAATAGAACTTGAAGCAAGTAGCTGGTGTGATCCCTTGACATTTTATGGGAAACTCTTGCAAACAAACTCTTACAGCTTAGTGCTGGACACCGTGGAAATCTCTGCCGTGCTCTGCACAGCTGCTCTTAAACTGCTTTCAATTGAGTAATGAGTACTTTATTAAGGCCAGTGCAAATCTCACAATCAGGATACTAATTTGTTTACAGGAAGTGGATGGAAAGCAATTTGAATAAGTTCTCAGGAAGAAGAGCCAAAAGACAGAGTCAGTGTCCCAGTTCTAATCTTAGAAAGAGGAAGCACCGTTTGGATGTCTCATGCCACCCGAGCCAGGGGTGAACGCCGCTTACTAACAACTCCTTCCTTGCCGCAGCTAGAAAGACTCCAGTACAGTGGTTGTGATTTTCAGGAAGTGAGACTGTAATGAATAGTGAGGGGCAGGAAAGGGGAAGCATAAAACTCGGCTAAACTGGATGTGCTGGTGTGTACCTGTAATCTCAGCCCTTGGGAAGCCGAGGCAGGAGGATCATCATGAGTTCAGGTCCAGCCTGGGGTACACGGTGAGACCCTTTGCCCCTACCAAAAATTTTTTTTAACTTGGCTAAATTTCCTCATCTATACGATGCATGAACAGAAGATTGCTGGGATCACTACTGGTGCCCCAAAACGCAATCTCTCATGCATTCAACTGGTTCTCACAGGAAGATCATAGGATTCACCCTGACCCCGTGCACACTCAAGGAAGCATCGAGAGAACAATGAGGCCCCATCCATGTCTCGACTCTGATCAACTCTGATCCCTTAATTTTTTAATAAAAATTAAGCCTACTGTGGTATTGAAAATGTCTCCCCAAGACTGCATTAAATCCAAGCCAACACACTTGTTTGCTCAGCCAGCCCACCTGTGTTAATTATACGGTTTGCTGAGTGAAATGGCGTTAGATGACTAGGTAACTATGATTTCCCTGCAAGACAAGCTCGGAGCTCTCTCCCCAACAGCTAACCTGTATGCACGACGCCCACGTCCAATTCGCAGGAAGTGAGAGCTATCGGAGGCACAAGCGTCCCAGAAGCAGTCAGGGCTTCACTTATTTCATTGTGTTGCATCCATCATCTATCAACAAGGATAGTCACGTCCTAATGCTGATGTCACAGACCCTCCTTGAGTCCCAGGAATCTGCTGCAGGAAGAGTGAGGCAGAGGTGGCCCCTTACAAAGTGTGACTGGTCATTTGAACTTCTCCCAGACTCACAGTCACAAATGTTGGCCGGGATTTCTAGAACTAGAGTTTCCGTTCTGCACGTAAGTCCTAGGCATTCACAAAGGAAAACCATCCAAGAACAGCCCTTGGACTTGTTTAATAGCCAAACAGTAGTCATTTGCAAGTGAACCCATTGCGCTCCAAAGCCCGGGAGGATCTGTGTCAAGCCTCCACACCTTTTGCCGTCCTCCCCACAGGTCAAGGAATTCACACATTCCTTATATTTTTATAGTCTGCCAACACCTAACTGACAAGACTCTGAATTTCCTAGCAAGGAAAATAAAAATTAAGTCTACCGTGGTATTGAAAAGTCTCCTCAAGACTACATTAAATCCAGGCCAACACACTTGTATGCTCAGTCAGCCCACCTGTGTTAATTATATGGTTTGTTGAGTGAAATGGCGTTAGATGACTAGGTAACTACGATTTCCTAACTGCATCATTTTTTGACAGATGCTTGCAGACATCCTTTTCATTGCCCAGAACATAAAATAAGTACAGAAGTTTGAGGGAGGTGGAAGAGAGATCAGAGGGTGCCTGAACGTCTGGTCTGGTAAATGAGCTGGGGTTGCAGTAGGAGCTCCACAGCTTCCAAATCTCACCCGTCACACAACAGCACCACATGAGAGATGGGCTGTCTCCTTCCTTGTCATGGTGAAGAATATTCACCTTTACCCCCAGACAGCCCATTTCCACCAAAAAACAGCTAACAGTGCAAGGGATGAGCTATTAGAAGAAAAATGCACTTCTTTGGAACTTTAGCAATTATAGGCAGAAATATGCAAATACTGCTGTCATTTTCTAAGGACTAAAATCAAGGTATAGGCACTGCCCACTCTCTATTTTAAACTTCAAGGGAGCCTCTCCGGTTGATCTCTACCACTTTGCTTCCTGTGAGCAAAAGGGCATCTTTTTGTTTTTATCTTGAGCCTCACGGCAGGTGCGAGGAAGCCGTTTGCAGCCCTGGACAGCAGCATTCGAAAGAGCTTCCACGCGCTGACTTGCCTTGCGCAAGCAGCTGCAAAGTGCTTCAACTTCTCCCAAGCTTTGAGAAGTACACTCCAGCTACTGGGTGCCGAGCTCCATTAAACAGTTCTTTTCCAAGTGTTGTGGCTGCTCACTTGAAGGCAGGAGCATGTTTTCTTTACCCACCAGTCCTAGATAACCCTCAAAGCAGCTTCTGGACCTGGTCAGCAGAGAAGGCAGGAAGGGGGCTGGCCACTCTGTCCTCAGGGGCTTACCGTGCATGGACTCTAGTTGCTTCTTGAAAGGCCGCTGAATCAGTAAAGGTGAAGCATGCGGATGGTAAAATGAAAGCATTAGCATACTACTTGATTAGTCATCAGTTATCAGCTTGGCGGACATCAGCTGAAGACGGTCTGCCATCCTCCTCTTGACCAAGGAATAGATTTTACACTCAGGTACTTCCATCACCCCGGGAGCCTCCAAACATCTACAAGTCCCTACTGGCTCCCATTATGGACAGAACTGCTGGTACTCAAATTATAAATGATAATGACATTTTCTAGAATGGAACAGACAGTGTGGTTGAGGAACACTACGGGGAGCCTGTACCCAGGCTTGGAAAGGATGGAAGGACGTGAAGGAGGAGCTTCCCAACAGAAGTGAAGGTGTCAGCCAGCTCTTCCGCCTTCACAAGAAGAGATATTACTGGAGTTTCCTAACATCGCTGTCATGCCTAGGATTAGATGCAAGGGCGATAGCATGGGTCACTCTTTTCCTGAAATTTCAAGGATTCCACTAAAGCTGTCCTGCCACTTGGGCCACTTCCCAAGAAAGAGCTTGGAGGACGCTAAAATGTACAGACTCTTGGCAAGCTCTGTCCTGGCCACAGAGTACATAGAAGTTTCCACAAAGTCTGATGGCCTAGTATTAGACTGCATGCTGGAGTCCCCATGTGGTGGACTGATATGGTCACCTCGAGCAGGAACACCCAGCTAGACTGAGTCGGTGTAGTTCTGAGCGTAGTGGATCCACCTGAGGATTGTTACCGACACAGAATTAAGGAAAACAGGAGCAGAAGATTGCTGGTGGCTGTTTCCCAGGAGAAGCTCTGTGGAGACCGGTTTCCTTGAAGGAACTCAAGGCCTTGCTGTCCTCAGGCCTGGCTGCTGTTCACATTGAGGGTAGAGAGCTACATGTCGCCTGTGTCAGGTCCTCACGCTGAGGCTGCATGCCGACTCTCCAAAGCTGGACACAAAAAGAAGTCA
The DNA here is from genome assembly GCA_004026905.1 of Hystrix cristata. Taxonomy (NCBI): domain Eukaryota; kingdom Metazoa; phylum Chordata; class Mammalia; order Rodentia; family Hystricidae; genus Hystrix; species Hystrix cristata. The sequence goes on along the minus strand of PVJO010006573.1, from coordinate 57,743 downwards.
GCAAAGTACAGTTTACCTCATGCTGAAAAGCAGACCAGCTCCTACCTTGCCACACTGATTGAATTTGGGGGGGGGGGTGATCCAACTCAGGGCCTTGTGCTCGCTAGGCAAACTCTCTACCATTTGAGCTAAATCCCTATTTCTAAGAGTAACTTGGCTGTTGAACTTATGAGCCATAAAAATAATACAAAACAATAAGTAGGACAGTCTCTCAGGTTTCCTCCACCCCAACTTTCAATGTCATTTGTCTGAAAGTTTCTATTACTTTCATACTCCACTTATTTCTCCAGGTGGGGAGCTGGGATTGAGCTAACCTTCCCAAATATTTGTTTTGGTTCAGTGAATAGAATATTTCCCCTTTGGTTATGTCATAACTTTATTTTATTTTAATCTCAGCAAAACAAGAGTCAAGATATTTAATGAAACAATGTTGTGTTCAATTTCAGAATTTCTTACAAATGATCTAAACTCTCCATACCAGGAAAGTAGGTTAGAGAGAAAAAAAAACAGATAGACAGATAGACAAATAGATAGATAGATAGATAGAGATACAGATATATATATATGAACAACACATAACCTTTGAAATTAGTCACTAAGGACACAAGGGAAAAGTTAATGATAAAATGGTAAGCAAAAAAGGAGAATGCTATGTTCTCCTTAGGCCACTCCAGAGGGCCAAATACAAAATATGACCTAGAGTGAAATTGCTTATGCTCCAAATGAAGTGTAGGACTGTGCTAATCCACATCAACAGAAACCTCGTACTGTGTGTAAGAGTGAGCTGAAAATATGTTAGCCTAGAGGGGAGGTAGTATCCCCTGGAGTCAATGAACTTGGCTGATATGCGTGAACCTACCTGAAGGAGAGATTCGACCTGTTAGCTCCCACCCCTGGAAATGGTTCTAACAGCCTCCTTGGCTGGGTGACTGTAACCTAGACTCAGTGATAACCTACATTCACCAAGGCTGGGATTCTGGAACTTTCCTAGTATCATGTGCAGGACAGAATTCAAAGGGTTGTGGAGATAGGAACACCAGAGTGACTTATCACATACGACCTGCACACCTATTGCACCCCTTCTTCACTTCCCAACAAGGGTCTGAGGATAATTCCTTGGCTCCATGGAGAATTGCAACAGTGAGCAAAACACCACAGTTGGGGGTGGGGCGGGGCAGGGTGCTGGGGAATCGAACTCAGGGCCTTGCACTTGCAAAACACCATAAGTTTTGCAAATTTCTCCAGTGCACATCTCCTGGATGCTAATCTGATGGTGAACCTCTATCGAGACAGGGTCCCTGCTTTCGGGGGGTGTGATGGAATCCCAGAGTAGCAAGACCAATGCAACCTTAATTGTCAGAGATGAAGTCATGTGTTAGAGTGGTGGGCAGCAGGAGTGATGTAGCAGATCAAAACCTTTGACTCTGCATGGGTCTTTGATCCAATATGGCTGATTGATCCTAGTGTCCCTAAGAAGGGAGGCAATGCAGCCAACTAAAATATTACTTGATCTTTACAATAAGAAAAACTCCAGATCTTGCAGCTGGAAAACTGACTTAAGTCACCACAAACAACAGTCTTGGGTCACTATGGTGGGAAAAAACTTCACACCAGTTTCTAGACCCAAACCATTTCACACTTGACTGAAGAGACCAGATCACCTTCAAGAAAGACTTGAACCCCTGTTACAAGAATGTTCTCCTCCACATCTTCTCCCAAAGGACACATGACCCCAAGAACCATGACTACATATTAGAAAGAGAGAATGCTCAGATCTTAGAGGGACTACAAGATACTCTCGAGAATTGATGTTTATTCCTAAAGACCCCAAACATCATTGTGATCCACCAGTCAAAGTGGAGGAAGGGGGTTACAAAAGTTGACTAACAAATGGAATTTTAGTGAAAGTCCAAATCCCAGAGAGCCCAGTGGGTCTGAGGACCGCAGCTACACATTAGCTATTTCTCCATTTCACAAATGTATGATTAAAAGGTGCACACACAACAATGGCCCAACAACCCACATTGCCTCTGACCCACAGAGAGAGAGCCACTACTCTAGGAAGGACTGAGCAAGCAGAGTAAATCCAAAGCTGTACTATTCCTCAGTGAACTTGCAGAAATCAGTGGACCATCAACAATTCAAGGGAAAAGGAATAATGATACCTATCACCTTTCCCATCTATTGGATAGTTAGCCTGTCAGGAGATAGACGGACCATGGAGAATGTAGATTGTTGTAAACATAAACAAGTGCTGACTTCTTCAGCAGCTGCCACTCCAGATGTGAAACTTCCTCAGAGCAAATCAGAGAACTCTGCTCTGCATTTGGTATGCAGTGTTTGATGTGGCAGATGCTTGGTTTTCTCTCCACCGGTTTCCAAGCACCACCAGAACCAACTTGTTTTAACTGGCATGACCAACAGTACACCTTTACGTTTACCTCGGGGTAGAGATCTTCATGGTCTAGATAGCCCACAAAAATCATTTTCTCCCAGTGCATAAACAATATTATGCAGATTGGACCTGATGCACAAGAAAGCAAATATCTTAGGTCATGTAGTAGAAGACAAACAGCCCCTGGAGAATGAGAGAAGAGAGTGTGTTGGCATTTCCTCTCCAAAGTGACAGGCAAGTCATTGCTCCTCTCATTTCACCAGTGGAAAAAAGATGCTACTTTTGATGGGTCTTTTTTTTTGTTTTTCAAATTTTGGGGAAATGCATCTCATTAAATGGGCTAATTTGACCCGTGTGCCCATCAGGCTTCCAATTTTGGGTGGGGACCATAGGATGAGAGTGACTGCAAGGGCAAGTTGCTCTGTTACTGGGGCTTTGTGATCTAGAAGATCCATGGTGTGTGAAGTTGCCATGGCAACTAGCAATGCTGTGTAGAGCATCTGACAAGCTTAAGTAAGGGAGTTGGCACAGGGCTCCAACAGCCCTCTCCTCAGACGTGATATCCCTCTGAGACGTGGCTTCTGGCTCGCAGATGCACCTAGCCATCCTACATCACATGGCAGTGTGGCCTGAGCTTCCCATCATGACTGGGTGCTGTCTAATGCAGGGACTGACAAGGCTGGAAATCCACAAGATCCAAGATGCACGTTTCCGGGTACTAACAATGCAATGAACCCGACTCAAGCAGCATCAGAAGGCACAGGAAACTTGCATGAGCAGGTGTCTGAGACTAACCTGGTACCTGACCCTCTTCTTCATGTCTCCCGCCTCAATCCACTTGCATAACCCAGCAGGGAATTCCTTGAGTCAGTGAGTTGCCGTTGGATGGTTCTGCACAGCATGTCATATAGACTGTTTCTTATTGTAGCCCAATCAGGACAGAAGTACCTTTGCTGTCTTTGTGGAGACAGAGTCAGAGGTACAGATTTGCACTGATTTTCACAGAGCAGATAGACTGTTGAAGTTGGTCAGGAACTGGGAAAGAATGAGGTTGGGAGACTAGTGGGTGGACGGTGTTCTGAGTCTCTGAGAATGTGCACAGGACATGGAGATCCATGCACCCATTTCACTACTCACCACAGACATCCACTGCAGCAGAGGCTCTCGATGATCAGCAGGTGTGAGCAGCCCCAGTGGCCCAGCATGTGCGAGAGGCTTTGGTGTTGGGGGTGGTGCTCTGCATCCACCCGCTAACGTGGGCTTCTCTCCATCCACAAGACTGGTCCAGATGCCGCCACTTCACAACCCTCAGCAATAGAGATCAAGAGTGGACTGCGGCACCTTGCTCAGAAAGCCAGAAGCTCCCTGGTCATCGTTTATCAGCCTTGACCTCTTCCAGCAAAAGAGCTCATAAATTTGACCTCACTGAAATAGACATATGTCAGCCTTTCAGGACAGAAATGCTGCTAGCAACACAAATACCTGTGGACTTACAGAATACTTGATTCACCACCCTTCCACATAATATTTCTTCTGACCAAGGAACTCATTTCCCAGCAAAATAAGTGAAATTGTGGACACACGCCTATCATGATAGTCACTTGTCTTAACAAAGATTCCATTCCCAGAAAGGGCAGGCCTGAGAGAAGCTGGTGACCAGTCGAATGACTTCCTGAATGATGTCCATCAAACAAAAATTGGGTTATATTTCATAAGAAGCATCACATACTTTGAATCAACAACTATTGTTGCTGTCTTCTGTCATACTTACAAGATCTGAGTCCACGCATAAAAGGGTAAAACACAAGATAACTTCCTTCACTATTACAGCTAATGATCCACTTGCACAATTTCTGGTTTCCACCATTCTATATATAAGCTTTGCTGGTTTGGAGGTGCCGGTGCTTGAGGAAGAAGTGGTTCCACCAGGGCCAAACATAATGGTTCCATTCTGACACCCTGGGCCCTTTCGAGGTCCTTGTGTCTCTGAGCTGTCAGTCCTAGAAGGTACTTCTGTACAAGCCAAGATGGTTGACCCTGGTTCCGTGTAACTGGGCTACAGCCACACAAAGGAGAGAAGAGGAATCCAGTGGTTCCAAGGATCACTGAGATTCCCTTCACTCTTTCTATCCAACAATAATAGTTTATGGAAAAAGACACCAACTAGGGCAGAGAAGACCAGTGAGGATCCACACCCTTGAGGAATCAAGATTTTCATGACCCTAGAAACACTTAATCTGCTAGACGATAAAATAGGTAAATCTCCTGAAGATATAGGTATAGGCAAAGATTTTTCTGAACAGAACACTAATTACACAAGAAATACCATCAAGAATCAACAAATGGGACTGTGTCAAATTTAAAAACTTCCGCACAGCAGAGGAAACAACCAACAGAGTGAAGAAACAACCTACAAAACAGGAAAAAATATTTTGACAGTTATTCCTTGGATAGAGGACTAACATCTAGACTATATAAAGAACTAAAAAAGAAATAGAAATCGGGCTGGGGATTTAGCTCAGTGATTAGAGTGCTTGCCTTGCAAGCACAAGGGCCTGAGTTCGATCCCCGGCACCACCAAAAAAAAAAAAAAAAAGAAAAGAAATAGAAATCTCCAAAATGGAAGGCCCAATTAAAAAATGGTCAACTGAAATGAATACACACTTCTCAGAAGAAATACAAAAGGCCAATAAATAAATGAAAACATGTTTAATACTGCTGGCCATTAGAGACACGCAAATCAAAACAACACTTAAGAGTCCACCTTACTCCAGAAAGAACGGCTGTCTTCAAGAAATCAAATAATAGCAAATGCTGGCATGGCTGCAGGAAAAAAAGGAACCCTTCTACATTGTTAGTGGGAATGTAAACTAGTGCAACCGTTATGAAAATCGGCATCGAGATTCTTTGAAAAGCAAAAAATAGGAATTCCACTTGACCCAGCTATTTGCATTCTAGGTATTTTCCCCAAAAGTTAAAAACACTATATTTCAATGATACATGCATACACAGCAGCACAACTTATAATAGGTAAATTGTGGAATCAGTCTATATGTTCATCAACAGATGAATGGGTAAAGAAAATGTGGCGTTTACACACAATGGAATACTACACTGCCATGAAGAAGAATAAACAAGTCTATTTGAGAAACAGATTCACCTTAAGACCATAATGTTAGGTGAACTAAATCAGACACATAAGCTTAAATATCACATGCTTTCTCTTATATGAGAAACCCAAAATATAAATAAAGCAAAATAAAAGATAGGTAATAGGAAATGAGGAGATAGATCTTTTGCAAAAAAGGAAGGGAACCAAGAGATGGAGAAGGAGGAAGGGGAGGGGAAGGAAATGAATAAAGAATTAAAATGTGTCATGTGCGTGTACCAACTCCCCCTGAGGAATGTAATCATTATGTACCACAAACATACTAATAAAAATAAAAAATTTTAAAAAAAGATTTGAGTGACCCTAACAGATAAAGAATCCCAATCAGCTTAGGGGCTGGGTGGAGAAAAAGAGAAAGACTTTTTGTAAACACAATTTTATATTGGAATGTGACAAAGAGAACAGAAAGACTGCACACATACCTAAACCCTTCAGCTGCTTTCCCCTAATGTCACCAAAACGTGCCATGGCTATCTGCCAGACTGAGAAACCAACACTGTCTGTTACTATGAACTGATCCCAGGCTTTATTCAGCGTCCAGCAGTTTTCCCATTAATGTTCTGTTTTGCTTTTCCAGCATCCAACCCAGAATATGATTCCCAGATTTGGTTGCCAAGTCTTCTTATTCTTTTCTGCTTCTCAGCCTTTCCTTGTTTTCCACGATTTTGAAAAATGTTTGCTCTTAGGCATGTGGAGAATTGTCCCTCAATTTAAGGTGGCCCCACATTTGTCTGATGATTAGACGCACGATGCTGTTTCCTGCAGTTGTGGTGTTTCGGGTAGACTACCACCTAGGTGAGGTGGCTTTCTGGTCACATCACGACAGGGGTAGGCAGCGGCCAGCCGACATCACCAGCGAGGTTGCGCTTCACCGTCTGGTTGAGGTTGATCTGCTGGTTTCACTACTGCAGAGTTGGTTGCTATTTGTTTTCCTTTCTGTGCTCCGTTCATTAGAAGTGAGTCAGCAAGGCCAGCTACCTCTCAAAGGGTGGCGAGGGGAGAGAACCGATCTCTCCTGCTGAGAGGAAGCATCCACGTCTGTCCTTCGGAAGAGCTGCCTCTGCTCTCCACTTATTCATCCCTCCAATCATTTATTTATATCAGTGTGGACTCATCTTTACTTTGGGTTACGATTCAAAGTATTTATTTTTTTGATTCAGATTGTAGTTTATTCTTTATTTACTTCATGTTCAAATTGCTCCCTTTGGGCTGTAGGAAACTCTTTGATCTTGGCGTCTGTGTTCCTCTGACACACTCCCATACTTTCCTTTTTTCTTTGTTTTGTTTTGATTTTGCTGTTCTTTATTTTCTGGCCCTAAAAGAACGCTCCAGGCTCATCTTGTATTTTCTCTATTCTGGCCCCAGGATCAGCCATTTTTTCCAAAGAACTCTAATATTTTCATTGAAGGATGAGAGTTAGAAATCCAAATCTGGCCTTGGGGTATGCTGACTGTGACCAGGGTGTTATTATCTTAAGGGTTTTCTCAGTGGACAAAACTAGGCAACGTATGTGTGTGTATAACCCATGTACATGCACACACTTTTATCGATGTTTCTGTGTCCATCCATCTGTTTAGAAATCCAAGTTAACCTGAGTTCATTCTGATGTCTCCAACTCTAACCCGGTATTACAGCGTTCCTTCTAATCTTTCCTTCTTGCTTATCGGAAACTTCGGAGGAAAAAAGAAGTGATAGATATCAACTATTCCCTCATAAAGAAACAAATATTCTAGCCTCTAGGTATCTTTTGTTTTTCATTTCTTGTGTGATAGCATACTTTGACTAACTTTTGTCTTTGCCTTTTTGCCCCTTATAAGGACTTCTGGCAGTAGTTAAATATGGGCTTATTATTTGAGTTACAGAAGATTAAGAGGGATAGTGGGTGAATGTGGGGGGTAATAAACTTAACTCCAGAGAGATGCCAGGACTGACTCCAGGAGGTGGATACTATGAGGCTTTGTGGGTTACAGCGTCCTCATTTATATGAAAGATGATTAGACAGCATCATCTGATTAGACCAAATATAGACTTGCGGCTGCCATCGTCCGGAAGTCCAAATAGCAAGCCACGTGTGGCAAGCTGTGTCCACGGATGCTGAGCACCCACCAAGAGAACTATCACGTGAAGCGATTGTCGCCCTGCTCCAGATCCACACTTCTACACTCTGCTGTGTGGTATCAGGATGAGATTTCTGCAAACTCCATTTCTCCTGTCAGGGACTTCCTGTTAGCATCTGCTAATGGGGGGGGGGCAGTAGAGGGAGAGTAGATGGCTGGAAAAGAAGAGGAGCACTGTGCTCTTTTCTGCTTGCTTGGGGTTCCTGCCAGCACCACCCAGCACGGCACCCCACGTGGTGGCAGCAGTTATTTTGGCCTCTAGCTTCCCTCCAAACGCCCAGAATCAGTGTCCTGCGCCACCATAGAAGTGCCCAAGCAGCCGGACAGTCCCCTCCTCAGAGATAAGCCCCAGCTCCCCAGAGACCCCCCCCCGTGCTTCTGGTTTCTGATCATTGCCCCTCTTCCTGCCTTTTCTGGTTTTTTTGGTTCTCCAACCCCTAGATGGCCCATTCCCTGTACTAGATCTTCTCTGTTAAAACAACTAGTTTAGTTCGGGTCTGCCTGCCCGGATTCTCCCAGATACCGAGAGAAGACATGCAAGCAAGCAACCAAGAGATGGTGAACAACGTGCAAAGTGAAAACACTTGTTTTGGGTGTGTGAGTTCATGGGTGCTTCTCTATCTTTCTTCCAGTATTTCTAAAGTCCAGTAAACGACATGGTTTCGTAAGTCCATGCCCTTTGCAGAGGACACTGTGTACCCCGGGCAAGCTACTCCCATGTGTAATGATAGGTAAGGAGATCGATTTACGTAACTCACTGGTAATTGCCAGGTGGGAGGGGACAGAAAGTGAGTGCTAGCAGGGAAAGTACATAGAATAGGAGAAAAGATGCTATCTGATAGAGACAAAAATGTTTTCTAGTAACACATAATTGCAAGCTTCAGACATAGTAACATTTTATTACATTAAAATTTCTATTTCTCTTTTTCTTTCCCTACTTGGAAATATGTGGGGCGTACGAGTTACCTGGGGTACACTCCAGAGAAACAAGCTGTGTCAGGACAAAGAAGCCTGCCTGCGGGTCTGACCTGCCCCTTCCCAGCATCCTGACCCGAGCTCAGCGCTCCCTGCTGGTCAGGGTACGGATGCAACCCATCGTTCAGCCCTGCAGGCCACATTGCGTCCCTAGGAGTGTGTGTGGTGAAAACTTAACTTCCAGTCCCTCCGGCTGTGACTGTATTTGGAGATAGAATCTTTAAAGAGGTAATTAAATTAAAATGAGGTCACTGGGATGGGCCCTAACCCAAATAACTAATGTCCTTATAAGAAGAAGAGATTAGGACAGACACACACACAGGGTGGACTGTGTGAAGAAACCCCAGAAAACACCCTCTACGAGCCCAGGCCCCCAAGGACACCACCCTGAGAAGACCATCAACTCGGCCTGCCACCCTCCAGAACTCTGAGAAAACAGATTTCTTTTGTTTAAGCCACCTGGTTTGCGGTGCTTCGTTAGAGCAGCCCCAGCACACGAATATTCTAGATCCTTAATTAACTTGGCCACAGCCCTTCTTTCTACAATCCCGCTCCAAAATAAAATGCGTATTTTCTCTAAATGAATTGGGCTGGACTAAGTGTCGACTGCAAGTATTCGGCAACAGGTTGTCTCAAATCCAAGGTGGACTGACTTTCTGTTTCCAAAACTAAGGAACATGTGTGTGGCATAAGGCGAAGATCAGCAGCAGATCTGTGCTCAATCCAAATCACAACACTCACTGGGTGAGAAAGCAAATCGACTCCTTACAATTCCTTCTCTATAAAACACACACACTGATATTTACCCTGTTGTTACACGCTGACGTATTGCTTCAAAAGTCTTATGGTGCATCCCCAACTGCCAGATATCTGCACTTGGAGACGGGGCGTCTGAGGAAGTAATCAACGTTAAATGAGATCATAAGGGCTAAGCTGACCAGATAAGTGTTCTCAAAGAAGACACGCCAGAGGTGTGTGTGTTGGGGTGTGTGTGTGTGTGTGTGTGTCTGCACCCCTGAAAAGCCATGTGAATTCACAGACCAAAGGCAGGATCTACAAGCCAGAAAGCCAGCCTTCTCCAGAAACTGAACTGGCAGAAGACTGACCTTGGATTTCAAGCCCCAGAACTATGAGAAAGTAAATGTACATTGTTGAAGCAGCCCAGTCCGTGCTATTTTATTCTGGCAGGCCAACTGACTAATCCACCCATAGTGGCAGACTAATGCACCCATAGTGGTGCCTTCATGGATTATGTAAAATAAGATCTAACTCAGCTCCCTGCTCTCAATTAGTACTAGCAATGAGCATTCAAAAATCTAACACTGGTGGATAGACATGAAAGGTATGTTTGTTTTCTAGTGGTTGGAATTACCCAACATTGAAAGCAATGCCTCCCCTCTCCTTTGTTTGTGTGGGACCATGAAGAATTCAAGCATAGGCCAGATAACCCCAAGAGGGGTTGTCACCAAGAGAACTCAAGCATTAAAAAGTGGTTGGAGAATTCATGCTGTAAGCTTCCTGTCAACTTCCAGAGCTTTTGAAAGTATGTCCTGGAATCTAAAATCTCTCCATGCAGCCTCAATATTCAGTTTCTCTGGATAAGATGCCCTCCAATCTATAAAGTAGTGATTAGGCCACAAAAAACTATCAGAAAAGGGTGTCTTGTTCAGCAACCCTCATTTTGTCTCCATGTGTGCACTTGTGGTATTCGACTTCTTCTTTCAGTTTTCTCTACTCTGAGTGGAGCAGATTTTTCACAGATCACTTGCCTGGAGATACAACAAAGTCAAACAGACACAAACAAAGAGAAAACCAACGAAGCGGTTATCCCAAAGTTTCCTTCTACCATCCCCAACACAACAAGGCATTCCTTCCAAATCCACCTTTTCTGGTTTATCAGGGAAAACTTCTGTCCCACCAAGTCACTGCACAGGTGCCATGGTGGATTCCATTAATTATCAACTGAAGACTCTTGGACAAGGGGCTGACTTTTAGCCCCAAATCTGCCCTGACATCTTCTTCACACAGGGAGACCCCTGCCTGCCATGTCCCACACAGCCCATGACCTGGCCTAGAGTGCCTTGGGGGGGTCTCCCTGCCGGGACACAGGCATCAGCCTGGAGGGTGAGACTTACATTCCCTTCCCTGTCCACTTCCTTCCTGAGAAAGTCACAAAGAAAACACAGGAGAGAGCAAGACTCCTTTCATTTCTGAGTCTCTGTAAACCATTTGAAACCATTTGAAAGTAACCGCTACGAGTATGCGTGATGCCTTTGAATCTTTTCAAAGACGGGAAACGACTGGTGTGAGGTTGGCTGCCATCATCAGTACAGAATTGCACAGATTCAATCCTTCAGTGTTAGAAGCTCCACAGAGCCAGCCATGAACTTGGAGATTGTGCTGGACGCGCCCCCTGGTGGAAAAAGAGAATTCTGCCTCTTGATCTCTTCAAAACTATTGAAAACTATATGAAATTGTAGGTTTTTAAAATCTGTATTAAATCCATTTGATAACTCTAATAAAGTCCATGCGGTCTCTTCCTTCCAAAAACTAACTAGTAAGCTTATGTAATGGTACTGAAGTAGATAGTGGCTAAGCATACAGAATTTAAAGTCAGCCTGGTTTAACTCCAACAAAATGAGTTTCTAGATGAATAAATTTAAGCAAATTACTTAACCTCTCTGTGCTTCAGTTTCCTAATCTATAGAACATCTACTACCATGTACATAAGAACATTTCAATTCAAAATATTTAAACCCCCAAATGAGAACTCTAGAGCGTGAGCATTCTTATTAAACAATTCAAATTTGCATCATGATGGAAAATGAGCACATCAACATACCCATCTCCAGGCCCGTAAGAAATTCATGATGGTCACAAGGATAAATTCAAAATAAAGGAGCACTGGACCCCTGCATGAAATTTGAAAAATCACCACACAGCTCCTGGATGCTCTGATCATTTTTCGGTTGTACTATTTTGGTATTTCACTTGTCTCTGGTCTGCAAGGGCAGATGATGCCATATAAGCATCGATTCTGAATAATGTGAGTGTCAGCGACTAGGACAATGAGACAGGTGACCCTTGAGCCAAGAACTTGAACTCAAGAAAGCAACCAGTCTGTCACAATGACGCAGATGACTTAGCAAACTAAAGATAAAAATTCCAGTTGGGGAAACGAGTGGGAAAGGCTGAGCCCCACCGAGCTCCTCAGCACTGCCGAGCCCCCCAGAGCGTTGGGAACGGCTGCCCCTGGACACCTTCATGGTCATTCGTACAGTCTCCATTCCGTGATCTGCTCACCATTCGCTTTGTCACCTAGATCTCCATCTAGTATCGTGTTCTTTCTGCCCAGAGGATTTCCATAGGACTGAAGGTGAGACATTCTTCCAGCTGTTTATGTCCAAAAAAGTCCAGGTTTTCATCTTCACTCTTGAAAGCTACCGTCTTTGGCAAAGAGCTCTTGGTAGCACTTTCCTTTGCTGCCCCTGGAGGACCGCGCATTGTTCCTGCTGGAAATCGGCTGTCGTTCCTATACTTGCTCTTTCTACATGTTTCTTTCCTCGGTTGCTCTTTTTTAAAAGTAGTAGACTTCACCTTTCAAAGCAGTGTTAGGTTTACAGAAAAATCAAACATAAAATGTGGAGAGTTTCCATATGTCTCTTCTGTCCCACCCAAGTTTCTCTTATAATTAACATCTTGCATGAGTTCAGGATACTTATTATAATTGGGGAACCAAATTGATACATTATCACTAACTGAAGTCCGTAGTTTACTTTAGTACTCACTCTTTGTGTTGTACAGTTCTGAGTTTCGACAAATGAAAGATGCCATATATCACCATTACAGTCTCATATAGTTTCACCCCCCTAAAAATTCCCTATGTTCCACCACTTCATTCCTCCTTCCATCACCCTAAATATTAACCATCTGTAGTCTTTTTACTGCCTCTGTAATTTTTCCTTTTCTAACTAGTTTTCATTTATTGCAATAAAATTTACATATCATAAGTTTTACTATTTTAAACTCTTTCACTTTTGCAGTATCAAACTCAGAGGGGCCTTAGCTACGCCCCCCAGCCCTTGTCTTCTTTTTTTTTTTTTTGAGACAGGGTCTCATAAGCTGTCTAGGAGGGACTTGTTCTTGAGATCCTCTTGCCTCAGATTCCCATTTTAATCATTTTTAAATGTACAATTCATCAGCATTAAGTTCAATCACAGTGTTGGAGAGCCATGTCCACTATCCATTTCCAGAACTTTTTCATCACCCCAAACAATAATTCTGTACATAAACCTACAGCTGATCAAACCATGTTTATTTCCCTGGTGAAGGAAAACTCTTAAATCAGAAGACAGAGGAGGCCCCTGTTTTCTTATAATTAGTGTCTAAGGGCTCTATTATTTTAAGGAGCTCTCTTTAACATGTCAAGCATTTTACTCTCCCCCACTCTTTACGCCTAAAATAAATTAAGTATTCCCTTAAACGTGTGTATCTATAACCTAGTTATGGCTCTAGGCCCTGACAGTTTTATGGGTAAGTCTTTTAAAGCTTTCAAATAGATAATTCTTACCCTGTAACTTACTCCACAGAACAGAAACAAATGGAAACGATTCCAGTTCATTTAACGAGCTGCCATAACCCTGAGTGTCAAAACCTGGCAAAACTAATATATTCTTTTTTTAAACATTAGACCTATCTCAAGTATAAATATTGATCTAAAATCCTAAACACAAGTCTAGTAAGTTGATATCTACTTCACACTGGAAAGTAATATATATGCAGCTCTATAATTTGTCCCTTCCATAAATTGAAAAAGAAACCACATGATCATTCCAATAAACTTTCTTAAAATTTTGGTATCTATTCTTGAAAAAAAAAGATTCTGAGTAAAATAGAAATTTAAAAATATTTTCCCAACATGATAAAGAATATCTGAACACAGCAGCCAAAGCTATATCTACAGGTATACTTTCAAATATGTCTCAAATAATTTATTTCTGAGAGATTTTCTTAGTAAGCATCAAATGAAAAGTGGTGTTAAATAAATACGAGAAATGATTAGCCAAGTTAAGCAGATTTTTATGCACTAGTGCATATTCTAACTCTCCAAGGATTTCATACGCATCTGAACCTATACATCATTGTTTGCACAGTTCAGCTCACTAGATTTGCATATTACAAAAATTCACTTTGGGAGATATTGTAGTGCACAATGCATAACATGAGATAAAAACGCTGCAGGGTCCACTATAACATTGTCCTAAAATTTCTGATCAAACAGTTCTCAGTTACCACATAAAACAAGCCAACAGGTAATCACTGTGGACATCAGGAGATTTGAATGACTCTATCAACCAGTTTGCCCTACTGGCACTTACACAGCACTCCATCCTCAACACAGGATTCTCTTCACACGGGCACTTCGAACATGTTCCAAAAGGATCGTATTTAGAACCATAAAGCAAGTCGCAACAAATTTAAGTGTATTTAAGTCACGTCAAGTGTTAGAAAAATATTGCAGACAGAACTCTGGATAACCTCCACACACTCAGAAGGTAAGTAACACTTTCCTGTAACTCAGGGTAAAGAAGATAATAAAGCAGTAACCAGGGTGAGATTTACACAGTAAGTGCCCTCATCAGAAAAGAAGAAATACTGCAGATTCCATTTCAGAATACTAGAAAAAGAAGAGCAGTTAAACCCAAAGTAAACAGAAGAAAGGAAATTATAAAGATCAGAGGGAAGTATTGTGTTAGCTTGTCATCACTATGACAAAACAAGGAGGAGAAAAGGTTTAATTTGGCTCATGGTTTCAGAGATTGCGGGCCGTGGTCGCCTGGTCCCATTGTTTCTGTGGTAAGGAAGAAACATCATGGCAGAGGGCATAGCAGAGGAAATATGCTCACCTCATGGCAGCCAGGAGGCAAAGAGAAAGGGAAAGAGCTAAAAAGACAGAGACCAGGAACAAGATATAGTCCTCAAGGTCCCTTCCCCATAACCCACTCCCTTCAACTAAGCCCCACCTCTTAAATTTCTATTATCTTCTAATAATACCATCAAATTATGATCTCATCAGTGGATTAATCCACTTAATGAAATGAGAGCCCTCAAGATCCAAATGCTTCCAAAATCCCCACCTCTGAACACAAGCAATTTTGGTAGACATTTTAGAGCTATATCTTAACAAGCATCAGTTGAATAGAAAACAGTAAAATGATAGCAAAACTTCACTGAACCAAGAGCTGAGCTGGTTCTTCCAGAGGCTGGTTCTTTGAGAAGTTCAGTGAAATTGACAAGCTTCTAACTATTGAAATCAGAGAGGGGAGATGAGAGAATACAAATCACTAATACTGGGGAAAAAAGGACAGCATCATTACAAATTCCACAGTTATTAAGAAGCTATTAAGGGAACATTCTTAAGTTTATGCCAATGAATCTAACCACTCAAATAAAACAAAAACTCCATGAAAGACACAAACTACCAAACTTACTCAAGAATAAATAAACAAACGTAAAAAAAGCTGTTGTAAATAAGGAGGGAAAGAGGAGTTGAAGGGAGGGGTATGGAAGGGGGGGAGCCAAGATGTATCATATACAGGTACAAATTAACTATGTTCAATGTGATTGTTATGTATGTAACAATCTAAAATGTACCAATAAACCTTCTTGGTTAAAAAAAAAAGAAGAAGAAATAAACAATGTCAATAGTCCTATGCTTCACAAGAAATTAGATCTATGACTTTAAAACCCTCAACAAAATATAAACAGGAAGTAGGAAGAACGTCAAATAATTCCCCAAATTATCTGTTCTGTTGTTTCAAAAATATTTTACTGTATTTACTAATTTGTTTTATTTATACTACTAGTTTCTTTTAGTTCACTGAGGACAAAGTTTTGACCTTTCGTCTGTTTCTTCTTTGCAAGAAAGTCTCTTTTTTTTCTATGACTTGTACTCTGAGTAACATTTTGGCCATTCCTTTTTTTTTTTTTAGTTTATTAGTACATGTATGTAGTACGTAATGTTCACACTCCTCATGGGCATTTGGTACATGTAAATAACCTTCCTTTAAGATAACAACACACAGTGTATTGACTAGTGTTATTCTCTATTTTGTTATGGAATTTTGTTTTATTTTTTCATAGAAGAGTGCTTTTATATTTTATTAATAGCTATTTGTATTACATTAAAGTAAAAAATAAATAATGCTTCTAGTGAAAAAAAAAAAGCTTCCCATGAAGAGAACTCCAGGCCTAGATGACTTCAATGGTGAATTTACACAGACATTTAAGGAAGGAATAATATCAATGTTATATAAGTTCTTTCAGAAAATTGATGCCCAAGTTATTGTTTGAAGTCAACATTACACTGAAACTAAACCAAAGACATCACAAGCAAACTCAGACCAGTATCCTTCATGAGCATAAGTGTAAAAATTCTAAATGTAAGTTTAGCACATTGAACCAAACAACATAACAGAAGAATAATAGAGTATAAGCAAAGGTGATTTATCCCAGGAATGCAAGGTTGGTTTCAAATTTGAAAATCAATGTATGTAATCACCAAATTAGCAAATTTAAGAAAGAGAAAACATATGAGCATCTCAGTAGACAAAGAGAAAGCATTTGACAAGATCAAATATCTTTTTCAAAAATTTTTAAAACTCTCAGAAAACAATGAATGGAAGAAAACTTTCTCACTCCCATAAATCACATATATAAAACACTTGGAGCTAACAAAATATACTCAATGTTGAAGACTAGCTGTTTTCTCCATAAGATCAGGAATGCGATAAGGATATCTCCTCTCATTCTCATTCTGCTGCACTGGAGGTTCTAGTCAGTGTAATAAAGCATGAAAAAGATAAATTCACCTTAACTAGAAAGAATGAAACTGGTTTTATTTGCAGACAACCTGATTATCTCTGCAGAAAATCCAATGAGATCTACAAAAAGCTACCAAGTGAGATTTACCAAGTTTTCAAGATCAATATACAAATACCAGTCATATTCTAAACACTAAAAACAATCTGAAATTAAAATTTATAAAACAATATCATTTAGAATAGCATCAAAACTATGAAATATGGGCAAATCTGACAAAAGATGTGAATGAGCACATTACAAAGCTACTTGCTCTGCCCTCAAAGAAGTAAAGCTGAGCTGCCAGCTCCTCCAAAAAAATATATATTATGCAAGGAGATGGGAAATAGTAACTTTACAGGGACATCTGAAAACCACTTTCTCAGCCAGGTGGTCGAGGTCCACGTCAGCAATAAGTCATGCTGATAGGATGTAGGTTTGATATGGCATGAAATGATACATCCTATTAAGAAAGGTGTTTTAGCTCTGTGGTTATCTTCCCACAACCAAGAATCCCAGTCTAAATATGAAGAAAACACCACACAATTCCTAATTGAGGAACATTCTACAAAGTATCTGATTAATACTCCTCAAAATTGTCAAGGTCATCAGTAACAGGGAAATTTGGAGAAGCTACGACAGCCAAGAGGAGACATAATAACTAAATATGGTTTGGTATCCTGGATGAGAGCCTAACTCAAAAAAATAAAGACATTAGGTAAAAACTAAGGAATATGAAAAATATGAAAATATGCGCTTTTGTTAAAAATGTGTCAATATGGTTTCATTAATTGTGATGAATTAAGCACAATTATAGAAAGTGTTAGTGACAGGAGACATGGGCTGTTGGGTATATGGGAGCTCTCTGTACTTTCTCAACAATATTTCCAGAACTCTAAAACTCTTCTAAAGTTTAAATTTTTATTTTAAAAAAAAGTATATGCTAAAAGAAACTTTAGCCTCTTTACAAAATGGAGATAGACACACCATGTTCTTCAGTCAGAAGACCCAATATTTTAAGATGTTGAATTGCTCACAACTTGGTCTACTGAGTTAACATAATCCCAATTAAAATCCCAGCAGTCACTCTTAGTTAAAAATTAAAAACTGATTGTAAAATTCACATGGAAATCCAAGGGACCTATGATAGATAAACGACTTGGAAAAAGAAGAGCTAAGTTTGAAGACTAACACTATCTGATTTTGAATGTTACTGTCAATACGATTTGAAACTGGTGGTCAGTGCTATGGAATATAAAGTTCAGAAAAACCAGAACTAGGTCGACAATTGCTCTTCTAAAAAGTATGGAAAGCAATTCAGGAGAAAATGTAGTCTTTTCAAAAATGGAACCAGAACAGCTAGATATTCATATGGAAAAAGAAGAACCTTCATGTATGCTTCATAGAAGATATACAATTTCATTCAAAGTAGAATGTAGAACTGAATGTATACATAAAACTATAAAATTTCTAAGAAAATATCGGAGGAAACTTTCGCCACCTTAGATTCGATGAGGATTTTTTAGGTATGACACCAAAAACTGCAAGTCATAACACAGCAAATTGATAAGTTGGACTTCACCAAAAAGTAGAATTTCTGCTCTATGAACTATATTGCCAAGAGAATGAAAATTCCACCTGCAAACTGAGAGGAAATATATTCAAGGTATATATCTGAGAAGAACCTGAATCTAGAATATTTTGTAAACTCTCAAAAGTCAATAATAAACAAAGGACACAACCAAAAAGTAAACAAAAGACGTGAAAGGAACTGTCTCCAAAGGAGATAGAGGATGGCAAACAAATGCGTGAGAAGGTGTTCAATGGTATCCGTTCTAAACGACGTGCAAATTTAAAAATCACAGACACTGACACCACACTAAGCACTGTTAAAGGGAAGAAGTAACCAGAACTCTCATACACTTCTGGTAGTGAAGCAAGGAGACAGGGGAAGGTAGGCAGACAGAGCACACGTACTGAACAGTTAGCCTCAGCAAACTAAAAGTGGGAGCTTAGTGAGTCAGCATACCACAGGGCTGGACAATTAACTTCAGCAAACTACCAGGGCCTAAAGGAATACAAGGGACAAAGAAAAGGTCCCTAACCAAATGGGGAGAGGAAGTGAAATGCAAAAGAAGCAGCTTGCTTCCCAACCATCAAAGGCCTACCTGCCACCAGGAGCATCCCTGCTTTTTGCCCCTTTTACCGGTCCCAAAAACTGTGTAAAAGCCCAGTGGATTTAAACATCTATGATTTTTCTCTTTTATGGAAACTCCTCCCCTACCAGCATGGAGCCCTTCCTTTTTATTCTTTCTATTAAACATACACTCAGCTGTTCCCCATTGCTTGCTGCATGCCATTTTGTCAGCTTCAATTTTCATTGCCCCAAAATAAAAACCGGAGAGCTAGAGGGAGCTGGTTACAGCAGGAATGTGAAAAGGCACAAACACTTTGGAAAACAGTTTCATAGGGGCTGGGAATTTAGTTCAGTGATTAGAGTGCTTGCCTTATAAGCACAAGGCCCTAAATTTGAGCCCCGGCACCGAACGATAAAGAAAACAGTTTCATAATTTCTTTTAAAAAGTTAAACATACATCTACCATAGGTGATCTAGCCTCTCCACTCTTAGGTATTTACACCCAAGAACATATCCCCAAAGACACAATCACATATATCACAAAGACTATACACAAATGTCCATAGCCATTTTTATTATACTAATCAACAGCCAGGAACAATCCAAATAACTATCAACAAGTGAATGGTTAAAGAACCGACCCAAGCAATGTAATACTACCCTGCAAATAAAAGGAACGAGCTGTTGATTTACACAACAACGTAGATGAATATGGAAATAATTATACTGAAAGCAGGAAACCAGACAAAAAAGAAGCCAGGAAAAATGAATCATAAATATGGTAAGATTCCATTTACACAGAATTCAAAAAAATGCAAATTAATTCATAATAATAGAAAACAAATCAGCTGTTGCCTGGTGTTATGGTTTGTGTCTAGATGTCCCCCAAAGCCTCATGTGGTCATAGGTGGAGCTTTTTCAGAGGTGGCTCAATCAAGAGTGTGTGATGAGGGTTGGGGATTTAGCTCAAGTGGTAGAGCACTTTCTTAGCAAGTGCAAGACCCTGAGTTTGATCCCTAGAACCCCCCGCAAAAAGTATGTGATGCTGGCATTAAGGGTGTGTGATTACTAAATCAATCCACTGATTGGTTTGGCACCACCCTAATCCAGGCAGCCTGGATAAGATGAGAAAGGTGCAAAGAAGCTGCTAAGGCCCCTTGCTCACCTTGCTGCCTTTGTGAACAGTTTCTCCTCTGTGATGCCACCTGCCTTGGAGCCAGCCAATTATGAACTGAAACCGCTACAAAATGTCAGCCAAATAAATTTTCCTCTTCCAACTTTGGGCGTTGGGCATTTTGTCTCAGCAACAAGAAAAATAACTAGGACACCTGGGATGGGGTGAAAGACAGTGGGGCGGAGAATGACACAGAGGTACAATGAAACATTGGGGGTGATCGATATGTTTATTACCTTTAGGATGATGATGGTTTCACAAAAGTATGGATGTGTCAAAACTTATCAAGTTGTATGCTTCAAGTATATAATTTATTATATGTCAATTATACATCAATAAAGCTGTTAAAAATTAGCACACTTTAAAAAAACAAATGACAAACAGGGAATATTTGCAAATACATTATAGAAAAAGGGTAACTGTAACCCACACAGAGTTCATACAAATCAATGAGAAGATAATCGGTCACTATGTGGTTTAAATAGACCGCTGACGTGAATATACAATTCACAAAGAATAAGCACAAATGATTAATAAAAATAAGAACAGTAATCAAATAAATACCTCATAAACAACACAAAAACGGAACACATTTGTCTATTAAATTGGCCAACATTATTTTAAAGTTATCATATCCAGCATTGGTGAGGATATAAGAATAATCACATACACATTTCTGGAAGATCATTTTGACAACGCATACCAAAGACTTAAAGGGGTATACTATCTTTTTGCGTAAGAATTCGACTTCTAATAATTTGTGTGTGTATACCAAAATGTATTTCCCTGTTTGTGTTGTTACTTTTTATATATTTTCAAATTTTGTTTATATTACATTTGCTTATGAAGTTTTTTTTAAAGTTAGTTGGTGGCCTGTATTCCACGCTCCTAGGAGGCCAGTCCCGAATCTGCACAGATAAATGAATTTGCCTCAGTAACCTATAAGCAGCTAGTACATTGCTCATCGGAGCTTGTGTGTGTTGTGTGAACACCTTGAGTGACTTGTGAGGTGAATGTAACACAACACCTCCCTGACGTGGGACTCACAGGCGTCCTAAGTGACACGCACAGGCCCACTGTCCCGCACCTTGGGCTGCACAGGAGGGCCTGGGGGGAGGGGAGCAGAAGCTGGGGCAGGAGGCCAGGAGGGGAAGCTGGCCAGTTTGACTAGTCACTGGGAACTCCCCAGCACCTGTGTGGACAGGTGGACAGGCAGACAGGCTCGGAGCGCAGGTCACCAACAGGAAGCACCAGCACAGGACGCCTGTCCCTTACCCGCAGGGTGCATGGAAGAGCCCAACTCTCATGGCCTCTGGTCATGGCTTCTTGGTAAGCCTGTCATCGACCCTATTAGAAAACGAGCCGCCTCTCATAAGAAGGGCATCTTAATGTGACCTGGGACTCTGGGCCCGAATAATCAACTTACTCAGGGACTTGCTAAATCTACACTTCATGTTCACAGAAAACTGTGCACACTTGGAGCCACTTCGGTGTCCACGCAGGCCAGATGCAAGCGCAGGCGGGCCGGCTTGCTGGGTGCCGGCTTGGGGACTCAGGGCCCTGCACGCAGGTGGCGTCCCGCTCTGTTCTCTGGCCACTTTCAGGTTCCAGAACTCGCTCCCGCGCAGCTCGTCCACCGCTGCCACCTAGTGGAAGTCTGTGCGACCTGCCACTCCAAACTCCAACAAATACTGTCGGTGGAGACTTTGAAGTCTTACCTGCCGTCCAAGAGGGGAAAGACAGGAGAAGCCAGGAATGCGGCCAGGCAAAGTGCTGTTTATTATCTCTGCGGGATCTGAGGGGCAGGATGCTGAGACCAGGCTGGGGCGGAGGGGAAAACAGGGGCCGGGGACCAGGAAGAGGAAGAGCAATGAGCCTTCAGTGCAGTCATCATTCGTGAATCATAACTTTCAATAATCAGCCCCACATCCGGTTTGCAAACGAGTTTAAAACTGATTTAAAAAACACACGGGGAGGGTGCACGAAGAGTAGGACCAGAGAAGCAAGCCATCTGGTCACCTTGGTTCTGAAATAGTTAATGTATAAGAAGTTTAAGTTCCGAGATGAGAGTGATGTCCCTGGAGACCCAGTGGGCCTGAGACACAATTGGACTGGACCCACAGGCCACTGCTCTGCATGCCAGACTTCACTTTTTTAAATTCAGTGTTTGCTTTCACAAAATTTTTGCCAGCTGTCCCTCAGACAAAGGTCTGACATCTAGAATATACAAAGAGCTCAAAAACATCAAACCTCCCAAATTCAAAGACCCAATCCAAAAATGGGCATCTGAAATGAATAAACATTTCTCAGACAAAGAAATAAAAATGGCAAATAAATACACGAAAAAGTGTTCAACATCACTAGTCATTCGAGAGATGCAAATCAAAACAACATTAAGATTCTGTCTCAGTCCAGAAAGAACAGCTATTATGAAAAGATCAACCAATAAAAAATGCTGGCGGGGATGTGGGGAAAAAGGAACCCTCCTCCACTGTTGGTGGGAATGTAGGCTGGTCCAACCACTGTGGAAATCAGTATGGAGATTCTTCAGAAAACTACAACTAGAGGTTCCATTTGATCCAGCTATTCCTCTACTGGGCATCTTCCCAGAAGCATTAAAATCATCATACCACAGGGATATATGCACGACCATGTTTATAGCAACGTAATTTATAATAGCTAAGTCTTGGGAGCAACTTAAGTGCCCAACAACTAATGAATGGCTAAAGAAGATGTGGTTTTTCTACACAATGGAGTACTACTCTTCCATAAAAAAAGATAAGCTAGAGACATTCATAGGTAAATGAATGTACCTTGAGAACATACTCTTAAGCGAAATAAATCAGACACTCATGAGTACACATCGAATTGTTTCTCTGATATGAGTAACCATAAGGGTAAATAAGGTCAGAGAGTTATAATAGATATTATATAAAACAAAGATAATATTGAGAAGAGAGGAGAACTAGAAGGGGGGAAAAGAAAGAAGGGGAAAAGTAAAGAAAGAGGAAAGGGAAAAAAAATGGGAAAATATAAATAAACCTGCTGTAAATAGGGAAGGGGGAGCAGAAGGGAGGGGTGGGGAAAAGAGGCGAAAACCAAGCTACATCACATACAGGTACAAAACAACCATGATGAATGTGAACATAATGTAAACAATGTACCATTACATGTTCTTGGTAAAAATAAATAAATAAATGAAAATAAATAGATAAATAAATTCAATGTTCACTTTTAATGCTCATGAGTTCTTTGAGAAGACTTTCCTAAGCCCCCAACAGCCACATCCTCCTCCTGCCTGTATATCTTGTACTACACGGTTTGTCATGACACTGATCTCAATGCTCTGCCTTGAAGGTTGCCTTTTCCTCTTCACTGAGACCTCATTGATCCATTTTCTACTGTCTCGGCCATGCCAAGGGCGCCTAGGTTGGGGGCGTGGGGCAAACTCTCCACAAGTGGTTGGCTGAAGAGCTTTACTCCCTGCCGAGTAAGCCCTGGATGAAGGGAATGGATGGAGGAAACACAGAGGACAATTGTGTCGGGAGCTGGCCACGCCCGTGACAGCTGTGAGACCCAGAAAGAACCCACGGAGGCTCCAAGATAGAAGTGATATGACCATCATCCAGTGAAGTGACACTTGGGCCTCAGAAACAATCTTGTGGCTGAGGGTTTTGGTGTCAGGTGTGGTTTTTTGCTCAGCATTCACCCAGATTTTCCTTTAGGGAACCCCTCGTTGCCTGTGGTAACAGAGCTGAAGCTGCATTAACCAAAACACTTCGTTCTCTTGCTGGGCGTGCCGAAGCCTGTAGTTACCAAGCTGCTTCCACGTAGGTGACCCAGGAGACTAATTCTGTGAGCAAAACTTGTGTATTTTCAGGCTTGGCCTGGAATCCTCCTCTCTCTCCTCTTCGGCAACAGTGGAGGCCACATGTTGAGGACAGTGATTTCTGGGACTGGAAGGGGCCACTTAGAAGAGAGACACACAGGAGAGCCTATGACTGGGATTTGCATGTCTAAAAACAGACTGCTGTTGTGGCAGCCACTAACAGACGAGAGCTATTTGTTCCACGAAGTTTGCAGTCTGCTAAGGGAGGCGAGACAGCACCTTTGAAGGGAAAGCAACAGCAAGCACTTACAGTGTGCTGCTCACGGCCAGGCCCATCGCAGCAAACTGTGATTTACTCCACCCTCGCTGTAAACTTCTAAGGTGTGATCGAAAGATTCAATCGACATTTGAATTTTTGAAAATGTGTTACAGTGAAAGAAATATATCCATGAATTCCCCCCCAAATCTTCCCCCTCACTTCAAACACACTCATCCCATTCTTCTTGCCATTTTTTTTTTGTTTTGTTTTGTTTTGTTTCTTGGTGCTGGGGATCGAACTCAGGGCCTTGCGCTTGCAAGGCAAGCACTCTAACCACTGAGCTAAATCCCCAGCCCTTCCTGTCACTTTTTGAAGCAGTTCTTGGACTTCTCTTTCCTGAGTGTCTTTGATTTCACTGTTGTGGCTGCCTCAATGTCCAAAATTGATTCAAAATGTTTACTTTTCGTGGTCATTTTGACTTTGGGAAAGAGCCAGAGTCACATGGTGCCAAATCTGGTGAATACAGTGGAGGAGCACACACCATATTTTTATTTGACAGAAATCGCCATAGATGTTTGATCGACAAGCGGTGATCTAAAATTATGGTGAATGTTTAAATATATAAAATAGTTTATTACAGTAAAAGACACATTACTGTTAATCTCCCTCAAAATATTAAAAATATCTCCCCTGGCTTCAAACACAATTATCCCATTGTTCTTGGCAATGTGTCTTTTCCTGTAATAAGGTTGTTTGTTTGTTTAAGCATTCACTGTAGTTTTCCCTCACCCCTTGCACAAGGTGTAAAATACTAAAAATTCACCAATTTTCAGATAAAAGAGCTGTGACACAGAATGCTTAAGTCACTTGCTCAAGAGCACACAAATAACAAGAAGCATATCTGGATCCAAGCCCAGATTAATTATGCGCTAATATTTCTGCTTTTAAATACTATGGTGCCTGCTTTGTAGGGCAGCACATAGTTGTGCAAGAAACTATATTAAATGCCATGAGGGATGGATAAAACATGACCTTCTGCTTTCGAAGCAGATAGTCACACCTTGAGAACATACTCTTAAG
Organism: Hystrix cristata; assembly: GCA_004026905.1. NCBI lineage: Eukaryota > Metazoa > Chordata > Mammalia > Rodentia > Hystricidae > Hystrix > Hystrix cristata. The sequence goes on along the minus strand of PVJO010006573.1, from coordinate 32,748 downwards.
TGAAATAAATCAGACACACATGAGTACATATCGAATTGTTTCTCTGATATGGGAAAACACAAGTGTAAATAAGGACAAAAGGTATATCAGATACTATGTAAAAGAAAGATACTATTCAATAGTGAAGAGAATTAGAAAGGGAGGAGGGGGAAAAGAAGGAAAGGAAAAAGAAAAGAAAGGGAAAAACAAAAAATGTAAATAAAGCTACTGTAAATAGGGAAGGGAGGGGGGTGGAAGGGAGGGGTGGGGAAGAAGGGGGGAACAAAGATATATCGCGTACAGGTACAAATTAAGTATCATGAATGTGATCACTATGTATACAATGTACCAATACACGTTCTTGGTAAATAAAATTGAAAACAAACAAACAAACAAAAAGAAGCTGATAGTCACAATTAAAATAAGGTTGAGATGCATTTACAGAGCAAGCCTGGCTGTGGTTACACAAGGGATCCCAGAGGGAAAGCTAATGGTGCACTAGAAGTCAGAGTTACCACACTCTCTAGGCAGTCCTTGGGCCTGGCACTGCTCCAAGTGTACCTTCACAACAATACATATGGACTATTATTCCTGTCTTACAAAGGAGGGAACAAGGCATGGACAATTTCAGTGACTGGCCCGTACACCCAGCTAGGAGATGGCTAAGTGAAGACACGCATGCATGCCACTGGCTGCCAAGCCCACACTCCTGCCCACTGGTCTCTGTCTCTGCCCCCTCTCCATACTCAGCAGAGAGTCCATGATACCTGGCTTTCAAATTTTTCCATTTACCAGAAATGGAGGGCTGGGCTTTTTATTTAGTGTCTCATGTCTCAGTTTCTTTATCCATAAGAGAAAGCTAACAATTTCCATTTTGTATTTACCATTAGTAGTATTAATAAATTATTACTAGTAGAATCATTAGATATTGATGCAAACAGAAGAATGGAGAAAAACAATGCTTCAAGCGGATACACTGAGGGAGAAATACACAAAGGTGTGTAACTGGGCCCCAAAATGTCTTGGAAGGCACAGACTGCTACAAATAACTCAGTTTTATTGAGTCAGCTAATATAAATACACCAGGTGCAAATACTTCCTGATTATCCATTCCATGCTTTTCCATCAGTGCAGGGTTCTTCTGGATCTCTCTACGAGGTTTCTCCATTACCTCCTTGTCTACCTTGTAACTTCAGGACTTCAGCTTCATTTTCACACACTCTTTATGCAAGAGCACAAGAGCTCACTGCTTGAGCTAGAAAATCACACTGAACAATGCCTTTTATAGTGCTTGCTACAAATATTACATTCTTCAGAGAAGAGCACAGACAAGATGAGGGGGAAAATATCTAACCTGTCCTGCTCATGCACATCACCTCTCACAGCATAATCCAAAACATTATTTTGCCAAAAGATCCCCTACACACTGGCTGTTGGAAATGGGATGAAACAAAGAAAGTGAAGGGAACTCATGTGTTCGGAGACAATAAGGATATTTCGTTTAAAGTGGGGAATGAACAAAAGAAATTTTGAGAAATAAAACTCCAAAATAGCATGTGAGGCTCTGGGAAGAGAAACTTTTTTTGTTTTTTTGTTTTGTTTTGTTTTGTTTTGTTTCATTTTGCAACCCAGTTCCTGTTATGTTACTAACATACAGCCAGCTTCAGAGTAGGTCTGTACCTAAGGGGATTGTGTAGCTCCTTCCAAATATTCCTCTAATTATTCTGCTTTCCAAAGTAACCAACTATTCCTGGTCAGGGAAAACAGCTGCAAATGTAAAGCAAGTCAGGGGACACGATGATGAAAAAAGACACAAAGAAAGTATGAGAATAGACTCACCTTTGTTTTCTTTCCCTTTTTCCCTTCCCCAGGATCTAAGCCCAGGTACTGCCAATTGTTTTAAATGTAGCTGAGGGAACATAAATGCCTGGTCCTTGAATGAGATAGCATTTAACGCAATTAAATCCAGAACAATTTTAAATACTTCCTGTGAGCCAGACCCTGTGATAAGTTGAAGAGTATTTTTTTAAGTGAGATACACACACATCCCTGGTTGTCTCCTGATATAAGGACTCTCTGAAGATACCAAAATATGGATGCTCAAATTCTTTATATAAATTTGTATAGTATTGGCATATAATCTACTCACATCTTCCCATGTACTTTCTCTAGATTACATATAATAGTAAATACAATTGTTATGGTATGGATCTGAGATGTCCTTCAAAAACGCGTGTGTTGAAGGATTGGTGCTCGTGAGGTGGGGACCTTGAGAGGTGAATGGATCGTGAGGGCTCTGACATTATCAACGAACTAATTCACTGATGGATCCAGACCATAAATTTGGGGGGAAGGGCTTTGTCCGGTTCATGGTGTGACCCTTTGTTCCTACACATGCTCCTACGCACACTGCTGCCCTCGGCAGAGGCCAGGCAGATGCAGCTACCTGATCTTGGACTTGGGACCTCCAAAGTCATGGGCAAACAAACTTTTTCTCTTTATGAGATAGCTGCCTTGGTTGCTTCACTGTAGCAATACGGAACTACTACCCAGAAAATGGAGGGTGGTTTGAGCAACCCATTGGCCCTCTCCCATCCTGAAGAATGTGGAGGCTGAGATGCAAAGTAGACAAAGAATGTAATTCTCTCCTTAGGAAAGGGACCAGGCATTGCATAGGGCAAGGAGGTGAAAGATGGTGTTCGGGGAAGATGGGGGCTGATTAAGTAATATGAGCAGGGTTTATTGACAGTGAAACATACATGGGGGTGGGAGGTTTGCTCAGGGGTCAGGAGCACAGAGGAGGATGGATGCCCAGAGGGACATGTGGGTGACACCTGGGAAAAGAAAGAGGAAGAGCGTGGCACACGGGGTTTCCCCAGGCTCTTTGACAATGGTGCTCTGGTCTGGTGGAATTCAGCCTGACAAGTAAGGCTGGGCCGTGGCCTCTTGTTCCTGGTGGCTCGGCACATGGCATGGATCTCCAGCAAGTGATTAAGTGGCAGCTCTCAGGAGGCTCTTTGCCGTGACTGGGTGTTTGTGGCCTCTGGATTAAGATGGTGCCGCAGGGTCTGCAGCTGGTGGGGCTCCTATGGTGGGGTGAGGAGGATCCCACAGATACACCTGGAGGACACAGGTTTGAGAACACTGAGGTAATCAGTAAGGGTTACAGTGGTCCCCATGGTGACCTGGTGAGGTGGGGAAGGGAGGCTGTAGGCTGGAGGACATGGAGACACCATGAGGCTGATGGCATGTGACATCAAAATTATGTATTGTGGGTGGGGGAGGATGAGAACCCTGGCCAGAGTGAGAGATAAAGCTGAGAGCCCTCGCCAGCATCCGAGCGGGCCGCCATGACCATGTGAGTAGAGGCCTGGCCCTGCTGCCCCCGTTTGGCTGCATTCTGTGCTTTCTCACCTACTGATTAAATACAGAGTAAGAAGCACGCATGGCGGAGCACATCCATAATCCCAGCAGCACTCTGGGAGGCTGAGGCAGGAGGATCATAAATCCCACCCCAGCCTGGGCAACTCTGCAAGTTACAAGAACTTGTCTCAAAATTTTAAAAGGGGCTGGGGATGTAGCTGAGTGTGAAGGCCCTGGGTTCAAGCCCCGAAACCAAAAGAAAGAAAGAAAAAAAAAAAGAGGTAGCAGATGTGCCTCCCTCCAGCAGAGGGCGCGCAATAGACGAATTAGCCGAACAGAGCAGCACTCCGTACTCTGGGCGCAGGGAGACTGTAGGCCTCTGAAGAGCTGATGAGTTTGCCAAAGCGCTGCGAAGACAGGAAAAACTGGGACTGGGAAGACGGGCACCGAAAAGGGAGGCCTGAGGGTCGCGCCCCCTGCGCGCCTCGTCTTCCGTGCACTCCGGATCTCCCCTCCCTGCCTTTTCCTGCAGCTGTGCCAGGGGTCCCTCGATAGAACCAAACCTGCACAGGGGATCTAAGAACTTGCGCGCAGTCCCTTGTGCAGACAAGCTCGGGAAGGAGTCACAGAGGAGGCTGGTCGTGATCAAGGTCATGGCTGGGGCAAGGTCACGGCTGGCCGACTGCGGGCTGCCCTCTCTGCCCTCCGCCCTGCGCTGTTACACAACCAGCTGGCGCAGGCTGTGTGTGGGAGGAGGGCACTCGCCGGCACCAGGGCTGCTTCCGCAGCGATAGCAAGGCCAGGCCGGGCTGCCAGAGCCCATCCTAGGAATAACCTCCGTGTAATAAATTATTTAACCATAAGACTTGCTAAGCACTGGCACCTGAGCGTCTCCAACTCCCCCAGTGTCCCTTCCCTTCCCCTCACATCATGTCCAGCCCCGAGCAGAGCCCACGCTTCAACAGCTTCCCGAGACCCCCGGTGCTAAGGCGCCCCCTGCCTGTCACCTTCCTGGTGGCATTTGCCACTCCTGACACTAAATCTTAATTGAGTGACTAGGCGTTCACATATGTAGGACTCTGGCCCTTTCCAAAATACTCTGATAGACAATATTTTACATACTCCTTTGGAATCTCTACAAAATTTATATACACATTTGTGTACATATACACATTTTGTAATTTTTCACCAAATCAATACAATTCTCCCAAACCTTATCTGTAAAACTGAAGGTTATCAAATTATTAGTTTCCCTTCACACTTCTTTTGTCCTCCCCTGGAGCCATTTCTTTCTGACTCTATGTGTGGTGTGGGCTTGCTTGGCTCTTCTATGTAGAGCCTGCCCCTTCCTGAGTCCCGAGTCCCAAGTCCCGAGTCCCGAGTCCCGAGTCCCCAGTGAGTGTTCTTTCCTGCAAAGCTCTCATCCACCTGCGTTTTCTTCCCGGGATGGAGACCTGGCCAGTCTTCGTCTCTGGCACCTTCGTCCCTCTTTTCCCCCCGCCTCCCAAGCAGGAGTTTTCTCCGGGAGACAGTGAATAGCAGCCATTGAAACACTATTTGCCCTACTCATTAAACAAGCCACCTTCTCTTCCTCAAGTGGCTGGCGGACAGCTAGAGGTAGAGACGGAGATGCGGCTCCTGCACCCCTTTCTGGATCCATGCTGGATCCTCATGCTGTTCCATTATGTTTTATTTACCTTGCTGTCAATACCTTATTTAATCATAATGGCTTCACCTCATTCCTTGATGTCTAGGAGATGTTTGCCTTTCGCTTTTTTGTCTTTTATCAAAATATTTTCTGGCCACTCTGACATTTATTTATACACACTGCAATCATTTTTTTTATTTAAAAGAATATTTTGTAATGAGTGTTTATGACAAATACCATCTTGTGACATTAAATCCTCCCTTACAAACAAGTAAATATGGAAACCGTGTCCTCAGGCTCAGGCTGCAGATTCAAAGCCTGGTCCCGAGCCGGTTACGTAACCCTCCTTGCTTCTGTCTCTGCCCACCCAACTGCGCGAGCCATGCTGCCTTCTTGGCCGGAGGCTGCAGCCCGGCCGAGGTCATAGGTGTCCAGCTCTCGGCACAGTGCCGCACACCATGCCGAACGGCGGCCGGATCATCGCGACTGATCAGCGATTGCTCTGTCGATGATTGACATCAACCTAAGTAAGACCCTGGCGATCCTCAGTGCTCCCCTTCTAATCATTTCCCTCTCGGCAGGAGAAACATTTAGGACACCTTTGTTGCTGTTCCGTCACACTGCTCTGTGCTGCCCACAGCCCATGCCTGGCTTGCTCTTTCTAAACTCAGAATTCGGCTGGGTAGAAAGTATCATCTGAGAGGCTGAGGCAGCAGAATTGGGAATTTGAGCCCAGCCCGGGCAACTCAGACACTTGACGAGACCCTGTCTCAAAAAGCAAAAAGGGGCTTAGGTGGTAGCTCAGTGCGAAATCCCCAGTCCCCTGCCCACCCACCTCACTCCCCAAAATAAGACATCATCTCTCAGAGGGCGGCGGCTTTCTGAAAGCACAATCCCAACTCGCAGCCCTGTCAGGACTTACCCTGTCTGGGTTGGTGGGGAAGGAACAGATCTGCTCTTGCTGCTGAAAACACGCCAGAGAATGGAGCTTCCGACTCAGGGCAATCCCAGGCATGCGCCGCCTGAATGCTAAGCTGCGCTTACTCCTCCTGCATGGTCTGCAACGTACCTTTGGAGTCAGCCACACCAGTGAAGTGACACGGCTGGCCCCATGCTTAGCCACAGGGCACCAGCTGCCCTGCTATCTCAGGAGTCCCACCCTCCCATCCGCTCCAGGCTGCCTCTTGCCACAGGGACAGTGAGATGTTCCTACCCCGGCCTGAGCCACCCCTTCCAGGCCACGCCAGCCCTGCTCAGAGGCCTAATTCCACTTGCAGCGCCCCTCGGGCCTCTGCCCGGGGTCAGTCCTGCCTGGAGCTGACTCCTGGCCTCCGTGGTCTTCCCGCCAGGCAGCTGTTTGCCAGGTGTTGGGCAGAATGCGGTAGACATGTTGACTGTGGCCCCGGCCCATCTGGGGGCAGGATGAAGCCTGGGTGGGAACAGGAGGCAGAGGGGCTGTGGGTCTCTGTTTTACCTCATCGCAGGGCCCTTCAGGTTGGGGTGAGATGCCCTGCTCCCCTCTCCAGGGCAGATTCGATTTCACTGGATCACAGTGCCAGCCCCGCTGTGGTTACCAGGGGGCCCGAGAACTTTGCCCCGGAGATGAGAAGCAGGATGCGCTGGGTTTCTTTCTAAGACCTCCCTGCTTGCTTTTCTAGGTCACTGTCAATGCTGTCACTGGCCACATCACAGCACTCCGAGCACCCTAACACGTTCACAGGCTCAGGGTCTTGTATACTAAGTCACACAGGCCTTATCTTATTTTTCTCACTCTCATTTTCCTCTCACATAAACAGTTTATAAAAATCTTGGTACCATGTATATATTTTTGTAAGTCACCCCATATCTTGTTTGGACAGAGTTGGACAGAAAACGAAAAGGGAGAGAAAAGGTTGGGGTTGGGGGGTGGCTCGTAGCAGAGCTTGCCTAGCGTGTGCCAGGACCTGGATTCCACCCCTGGCAACGAAAGGGGTCAGGCAGAGAAGGAAGGGGACACAGCATGACTTCAGCCACGCACTGAGCCCACGGAACCCGAGGCACAGAGGCTCTCCGTACACTCTGTCCAGAGCCAGTTGGGCTGGTGTCGGTTAACAGGGCGACCGTGGAAACACGGCCCCAGCCTGCTGGCTGGGCATGGCTCTCATCCCTCACCTGCACGCTTCACCTCAGCTGAAGGCAGAAAAGCCGGGGTGCCTTACATCCTGGTCTCCTGCCAGCTCCTCCACGGAGGCGCAGGTGTAAGTCACCACCCCATAGTCTCTTATCTTCCAACACAGCAGGCAGCGTGAGGATTCTGAAGGGTAAAAGCTGCAGGGAGGTCCAGAGCCCGGAGCAGGGCCACATTCACTTAATGGGATCCCTCCTGATTCCCAGCTTCAAACAGGGCTTTGCAGCCCAACTGTGGAGGCCCGTGGTCTCTGGGCTGGGGTCTACACAGTTATGACACTCCAGAGTCCACACACCCCACAGGCTGTGGCTCTGCTTGGAACTGAGACCTCACCGTACAGCCTGGGCACAGTAACCTGTGACACAGAGTGAAAACTCTTGAATTGGGACAGTCTCAGAAATGAAGTGAAGCCGGGGCCTCGCGCGCACCATCCCGGAGGGGAAGCATTTCAGGGGGCCAAGTAGCCGTTCCCTGGACATCTCAATACAGACACGGCCCTGAAACAACCACATTTTGCTTTATTAGGCGTTCCATGGTAATATAACACAGAGTTCTTAAGGAATAATTAACATGAGACTTGTTGTTTTACCATAATTATTTTGCCATTAAGACAGCAAGTGGTTACAAAAACAAAAAAAAAAAAAACCAAAAAACAAAAGTACTCTTCTGGTTACACACATGATCAGCTTTAGCACTGAAAGGGCCTCCACTCATGAGTCACATCACAATTTCAAGGATGAAAAGCCATCTAGTATTAAATCCTACACTGTTTTAGAGCATCAAGTCACTGCAGTTGCTCAGTTCTGAGACACCGTCCATTTATTTTAGCGTTTACATATGACATTCATTAACAGGGACACAGAGCAAGCCAACAGGTAAACATGCTTACACAGCCTGCGGGAATCTTCAGCTTTTAAATTGTGTGTGTGTGTGTCTGTGTGTGTGTGTGTGTGTGTGTGTGTGTGTCTGTTAAGAAAATAACCAAACAACCAAAATTACCATGACCTGGTACAGGAAAGTCAGGAAGACAAGCGAATACTGAAGAGCTGCATGTGTTTCTTAGAATTGAAACAAAAAATTTCTTTTCCAACTTGTTCCAATTTTCTCTAGTTACATGTGAGGAAAAAAAGCAAATATATTAAATCAACCAATTCCTTTAAAAAAAAAAAAGAAGTGCAATTTACCTTTAAAATAACAAATAAACAACAACAACCCAAAACCCCCATCCTAAACCCCAAAGGCAAAAACACGTGGAGAGACAAGTGTCACTAGAAGGGTGACCTGGTTTTTGATGGTACGCTTTACAAAGCCAATTTGGTTTCATAAATGCCTGAAAACCTAACATTGCTCATGAGGACCTGTAAACACGTCTGCAAAGACAGTGACACAGCAGGGACACAAAGGAGCCAGCTAGCACGAAGGGGTCACTGAGGCAGGGGGTGCGGGTGCAAGGTCACCTGTGGTCTCTGAAGGGCCTCAAGCTCCGTGTGTAAGATTTTTCCCATCAGCCCTGACCTGACCCAAGGTTCGTAGAAGATGTTTTTCCCCCTCTTGCAAAGGAGAATGGATGTTTGGCCAAATTTCCCAAGGGATTTCTGAGATTACAAGGCCTCCTTATACTGATCGCTTTTGAAGTAACTGTGTGAGATAAAAATATGGTGTGCTCCCCAACGTGAGAAACCTCAGCTCTAGAACCCAAAAGATCCTTCACAGGGCAAGAGTGGGCCCCAGAGCCCAGACTCCTACGGGCGCTGCCCTGCAGAGCCAGCACACAGCTGGAGGCTGGTGCCCACTGGCGGCAACCTGCTGGATTTCACAGGTCTGAGCACGTCTTTCCCCAGTCAGCAGCGCACGGGCAAACACTGTCAACGCCTGCAGCCTCGCCCTTCGTGTCCCCACACCGCGTGCTTCCACTCAGCCCCAGGGCTGGCGGGGGTGAGAACCAGCCATCCCTGCACCTGGCAAGAGATTCAAACTCCTATGCACCGACTCGTGACGGTGGACGGGTAGCACCAGTCTGACAGGGACCAGGACACAGGACTTCAGGCACCAGAGCAAAGTGTGAGTCCTTCCAGGCGAGTCCTGACTGCAGGGACACAGGACTCTTGGCGATCAGACAAGAAAGCAGGAGAAAGAGGGGAAAACCTGGTCTCAGGGGTAAGGGCTGGAGGAACCATGAAGCAGGACACAGGCATCTGAAATATTCATGAGCAGAAAAGCTAGAGAGAGCAAGTGAGAGGGTGCGGAAACACGGAGGAACCCTCAAAAGATCTAATCTGCGACAAAAATCTAGGCCAAAAAAGAACGCCTGCCCTTTCCTCAACAGTTGACCCAGAAGACTACAGAATAGCGAAGTGGTCACTTTGGAGCCGCTCAGGAGGGACAAAGCGAGTTTGCCAACCACCCAGAAAGAGCGCAATGGTTACATAATTGCATCATTAGGATGTCCAGTTCAAACCCCGTGTTATTAATATCGAATCACTTTCCAATTTAGTATTTAAAAAAAACTCTTTCCCACCCCCGACCCCTCCCTAGCCCCACCAAAAAACAAAACAAAAAAAAACAGCCTTTTTTTAAAAGTGTAAAAAGAAAAGACAAAGGCAGCTCAGGGCAATTCACTGTATCTTCCCGCATGACAAGGAAGATGCCGAGGCGGGGGCGCCCGGGACCGCTCTGTGGGCGCATGTGAGCGCGGGGTCTGTGGGCGCGTGGGGAGTTGGGGGGCGAATTCGGCAACGCCAGGCGAGAGGCAGAGTGTGGGGCTGGGGAGTCCCGGGGAACTGGCTGCCTACAGCAACTATCACAGGCTCTTAGAAGAAGAAGAAAGAAGAAGAAGTCTCGGAGTGTCCTCAGGGGTCCCATCCCCGTGCTGGCAGCCGGCGGCCCCGGCGCTCTAGCCCAGGCTGGTGATGTTGGCACGACCCCCAGGGGGCGCCACGATGCGCTGGGTGGTGCGGCGCGGGATGTTGTCGTCAATCTGAGCTCCTGGAGAGGAGGGAAGAGGAGAGCAGAGAGGGTTGAGGACCCAGCGCTGGAAAGCGGGCCACAGAGCTCAAGAGAAGTGGGGCTGGGCACATCCTCCGCCCTCCTCTCAGGAGCTCCCAGACTGTTCAAACTATGCAAAGGAGACGGCCGTGGCTGCCCAGCGGTCCCGTATGGTTGACACAGCCTCCCGGGACCTGGCAGGCTCTGTACCTGGGAAAGTAACACCAGAGATAAAAACTGCATTTCGTGGGCTCTGGATGTAGCTCAACGGGGAGGCATGTGCGAGGCACTGGGCTCAATCCCAGCACCGCTCAAACAGCCCCGCAGACTCCGTCCGTCTGCACTGCTTTTAGGCAGCGGGTGCGGCCCTTCTGAAGACGCAGCCCTCTCCAAAGGTCAGTCCCCTAATCCCGCGCGGCTGACAAGAACTAGACACAACAGTGCTGCAGGACGAGCACCCCAAGCAGGAAATCAAAAGTGACCCCAAATCTTAGACTTCGTGAGCACCGAGGTGACACCGTGGAAAATTTTAGGGCACACAGATGTACTAAAAATATTACATAACACACCATCAGGCCAGGTGTATAAGGTGTGCATGAAACAGAAATAAATTGTGTGTTTAGACTCGGGTACTATCCAAGCTATTTGATTATGCATAGGCAAATATTCCAAAATTCCCCAAACTTAAAAAACGCGAAATCCACAACTGCTCTGGTCCCAAGCATTTCAGACAAGGGGCCCTCCACCTGAGCCTTCTATGTGAATGGCCCCAAGAGAGAAGAAAGAGTAGATATCATAGTGGCCAGTTCGCTTTAAGACAAAATTAAAGTCCACTCTTAAAACTTTTTGAAACTGGGGAACCCAAAAATGGCACATACGGTAACTTTCTAAAAAACCAGTAAATCTGGTAAGAAAAACTAAAATCCTCCTGATGAACTCTTTCTTTGCATGTCACGGACTTTCAGTACCCATCTGCGACTCGGGGGCCCGGGAGGGTAGAAGAGTCGGTCACAGGCCAAGTGAGAGACGAGGAGGAAGTTTTGAGGACAGAAACTGAAATCTGGACCATTTCCTCTCGCAGGAGAACATCACGTATTCTATCACGCAAACAGCTAAATTATCCAATGGCCACACCTAAGCATGTTGCACAGATGGACATTAACTCTCCCCATCTGCCCAGCAGCCCAACATCATCCAGATGAGGCGGCGGAGACACGGCCAATCGTGAGCTACAAAGTTGGGATGCTGAAACCCCGCACTCCACCCCCCAGATTCCTCCAGCACCCTTCTTGATGGTGGATGTAACCTGAAAAGACCATCCTCGCCACTGGTTGGGTACTGTGCACAGACAGGAGCCAGCATGGGTGTGGCAGAAACTGATCTTGAGGCTCTCAGATGCAGCTGGACATGTGCCCTCAGGATGCGTGTCTGGTGTGAGCAGCGTCCCAGCCCTCCCCTCTGCGCCGCCTACCAGACAAGCTGAATCCAGATTGGTGCAGGTTCCGCACAGGCGCGGCCTGCTGCTTGGCAGGGGACGTCTTCGCCGAGGAGGCCGGAGTAACCGTCTTGGGCGTCACGGACACCTCACACACCGGTCCGTCATACAGGCCGCGAGGGACCCCTCTCAACTCCGCCAGCTGCCAAACACAAAGCCCTCATTCAGGCCACACTGGTGGGGAAGGACATCGCCCTGGAGACCTGTGGCTTGTGGGGACAGAGGCCTCCCCTGGTGACCAGGTGCAACAGAGACAGAGTGCAGGGGTAGCCCCCAAACCCCAAGTCCACAATGTGGTCGCTGGTCCCCAGTTATTCTACACTTGTTGTGATTGTCCCTCGAAGTCCTTCAACTTTAAAGCCATTAAGAATCCCCAAGACATGCTATGAGGAGATTCTAGTGTCAGGTTCAAGATCCACCCCAAATTTTCCTTCCATTCTCATTTTTCCCAAGCAGACTAGTGCTTGGGGACTATCACCATGCCCTGAGCACACTTTACATTTTCCATCCTCATGACATTCGGTCTACCTAGTTTATTTATCTTCCTTCTTTGACTTGACAAACACCTACTTAACCTTTAAAACCCAACTCAAAATGCCTTCTGCCATGACACCTTCCTCCATGACTCCTCAACAGTGGTTCCCTTCTCTACCCCTCACCTTATTCCCCTTATCAGAGCACATACTTCAGTCTTACTTTGTCCTGGCTGGCCTGGACATACCTGACTCCTCCAGCAAGAATTTAAGTTCCAGAAAGTAACAATGTTTGTAGACTTGAACTGAATCCATGATTTCCAGAAACCCTGAGAACAAAGCCACTCACCCTGCTCCTCGCCTTGATGCGCTTGTAAACAAAGTCGGGGAACGGCTTCCGGGGGATGTAGCGCCCAGAGCCCTCGGTGACGTGCAGGGTGCCGTCCTCCAGGACGATCTTGCCCTGGCTGATGACCACGAGTGGGGAGCCGCGGCACTCCATGCCTTCGAAGATGTTGTACTCCAGCGCCTGGACAGGGGATGTGGGCAGCTTCAAAGCGGGCACCTGATCACTCCTCCAGGGCCAGGGTCCCTGTCCCCACTGCCACCCCAAGCCGCCCTCTCTATGCCCAGCTTTCCCTGTCCACAACGTGGAATGGTCTTTCCCACAACTCCAAGTGTGTAAAGAAACTAACTGCACCAGGAACAGTGTGGGGAGAGCATGCATTTGTAATTGCTGCACAAATGTCAAGAAAATGGACTCCCCCCATTAGCGGTGACCATCCCCACCAAGCCAAGCACACGGCATTTGGGGACTGGGGATTAAACCCGGGACCTTCACACCGAGCTACATCCCCAGTCATTTTTTATTTTTTCCCCATTTTGAGAGAAGGTCTCACTAAATTGCCCGGGCTGGGCTCAAATGTACCATCCTGCCACCTGCACTTTCCAGAGTGCTGGGATTACAGGCATTTGCCACCATGCCCACCTGAGTCAACATTCTTTCTTGGGAGTGGGGATTGTTTTTGTTTTTATTTTTAGGTTTTTTGAGACAGGGTCTTGCTATCTAGCTCATGCTGTCCCTGAACTCACTATGTAGTCCAGGCTAGGCTCAAACATGCAGCAATCCTCCTGCCTCAGCCTCCCGAGTGCTGGGATTACAGGCATGTACCACCACGCCCAGTTCAACGTTCTTACAAAGTCACCTGGAGGAGAGGCAGGGGAGTGCCACTGCTGTGGAAAAGTCTGCATGGGAAGTTGGGGGATACGATCTGCCTTCTAGAACATTCACTGGTTCACATGCCCTCCCCACTGCCCACATGGAAGACCCCAAATGCAAGCTCCCAGCCAGGTCATCTGTGTCTTAAGTAACAAGCCCTGTGCGTCCTTCTCTTCCCCTCCGGGGAAGGGGCCTTGCAAGGGACAACAGCGTTTTATCCACCCAAGCCTGACCAAGAAAGAAGCTACAATCTGGCAGGGAAGAGCCTGAACAATTTCGGGTTCTAATTCTGGCCTGACCGCAAAATCGCTATGTAACATTAGACTGGTCACTTAAGCGCTCTACACCTCCATTTACTTATCTTCCCATTTGGGATAATAACACCAGTCCCCTTATGGAGAAGCTCAAATGACAGGCCGAGGGGCATGCGAAGTTAGATGCATTAGCATAGGTGGCTGCACCGTACAGACATGGCTGGCGACCCCTTGTGATCTAAATCCTAAGTGGGTGCAGCCATGGGATAGACTGCCAGCAGGCAAGGAAGGAGAATTCTATAAATATGGAGCTGAGCAGCCTTCCAGGAAGTCACCACCAGCCTGGCACCCACAGGTGCCACAGGAGCTGGAAGAGAAGCCAATGTGTCACAGCCCGAGCCCGTCTGTCCCAGCGAGGGAGGATCTGGACCCAGCAAAGGGCCCAGTCCTGTCCTGGAGGGATGCCAGAACCTGCCCACACTGTTGTGGCACTTGGGTGGTGCCTGTTCTCGCTGTCCCAGGCCATCTTGGAGGAAAAGGAGCAGTCCGGAATCATATTCCCTATAGAACCAGTTTTCTATGCGGAATTTCATCCCAAACCTCCTCCCCGTTCATCAAGAATTCACTCCAAGATTCAGATGAAGGCAGGGTGTGAGACACTTCTGCCCACGGCCCCGGAGGTCTCCCCTGGTCCATGCTTTTTCAGTTTTATATGGACACAATTTTTTTGTGAGGAATTGGTGATATCTAACACTTCTGCTTGAATCACGGGACACCCAGAAATCTCACTGAGTCCTTCGATCTCAGCTGAGGAGCCTGAGACACTAACACGACATGGCACCCAAGCTCTGATACCCAGACCAAGAGGCAGGCGCAGACCTCAACCACAAGCACATAGTGGCGGGTGTTCCTTCTAGTCAGGGAGAAGTCAAAGTTGATGGATTCCTTTAGGACAGTGATAGCAGCCGGCATTCAGGTCTCACATGAGAAAACATGGCGTGTGGAAATGAAAGTGCCCAGCAGGCACCTCGGGACTGGACATTTGTCAGCTTTACTTAGGTTGTGTTATGGGTGGGACCCAAAATGTTCCCAAGAAGGCTCGTTGTGTTGAAGGCTCACTGCTGCCGGCTTCTGGGATGTGACTGGCTTAATCAGAAGTCAATGGCATTACTGGGAGGGGATGGAGACTGGAGGTGGGACCCAGGAGAGAGTGCATCAGAGGGACGCCACCTTGGGGACTACATGTGGTCCCTGGGCTCCTGCTCTCTTTCCCTTTTTCTCTCAGCCTCTCAGCTGCCATGATGTGAGCAGCTTTCCTTCACCACATCTTTCCACCATGATGCACGACCTTGCCCCGGGCAGAGGAACAGTAGAGCTAGCTGACCATGGACTGAAACCTCCAGACACATGAGCCACAATAAACCCTTCCTCTTTTAGTTCATTTCTCACTCAGGTAATCTGTGATAGTGACAGAAAGCTAACTAACACAGATCCCTTGCACCAAGCACCACCAGGAGAGGTGCTGCACTAAACCATGAAAATGGAATTGGACACAACCAGAGGAGAAGCCACTCCCATCCCAGCAAGGTCTTCTTAGAAGCCCTGGGACCCTCTCTCCCCAGTCTTTCAGTGACTGTAATTCTCGTGACCAAGTCTGCACGGTCTGCAGGCCTTACGCTGTTGTGTGTCTTAGCCGAGATGGTCTTCACGCTGTCAGGGTCCCAGATGACCAGGTCTGCGTCAGATCCCACAGCGATGCGGCCTTTCCGGGGGTAAAGGTTGAAGACTTTGGCTGCATTGGTGCTGGTCACAGCCACAAATTGGTTCTCGTCCATCTTCCCAGTGACCTGAAGAGCACACCCACATACACACACGTGTGCATACACACACACACAAACACAGCAAGGGTCACAAAGTTGAAGTGTGGAAAACTATCTAGCAATAAACAGTCACACACTTTGATGCACACAACTTCAATATTCCCTTCAATAAAATACAGGCACCGATCTACAGCTCTAGTCCAGTCAGCCTCCGAGTCCCGACCTCATGGCTCGCGTCACATGTATAGTACACAGTCATACCGCACACGTACACAGCAGGAGCCAGTCACCTTTCCTCAAGTCCTTCCCTCAAAATTCAGCAAAACAATGGGCAAAACAAATGAGCATGTATTAAGAAGGAGGAAAACCCAGTATCACCCCAAAAAAGTGGGAAAAAGAGACAAGTAGGTAGATATTTGAAAATAGATATTTGAAATAGGTATTTGAAAAAAATAATCATTCTCATCAGTAGTAGAAATAAAATGTCAAACAATGAGACTCAGAAGTCACTCATCAATTCAACAATCCTTTGTTTTAGCACTCATAATCCCTGTTTGGACTGTCACACACTGTTGGTGGAACAGGAGGTGGCACCATCTTTCTGGAAGGAACTTTAATATACAGTAACAGCCTTAAAAATATACACACTCTTTGACACAGCAATGCTACTTCTAGAAATTTCTCATACAAACACAATTAGGGATGCGTCCAGCCATGTGTCCATGAGCCATGTGTGCCCGTCCCAGGGAAAAAATTAGAAACAACATATGTTTGACCAAAGGATGGATTATGTTTGAGCATTAGGATGGAATCATCTGCTATTAAAAACCAACATAAAGTAGAAACTTTTTCAGGATATAGTGTTTTTTTTTAAAAAAAAAACAGGCCACAATATAGTATGTACGATGCTAATGTTATTTACACATTTGCTCACACAAACTATATACATTTGTGCATTAGCAAAAAATGAAAGGACATTTGCCTTAATGTGTTTTATAGTTATATCTGAAACAAGGTGATTTTTATTTGCATAATCTGAAATCACTGAAAAACAGGAAGTCAGTTATTCTATATCAAGAGGAAAAATCCAAAGATCAGGGTCTGTTTCGACCAAACTGATCAGAAGCCCATGTTGGGTAAAAGTGTGAAATTCAGACAGCCCTCAAAGACTCTCCTGTGGAAATGGAGTCCCATTTCCCAGAGTTAACAGAGAAAGTCACCAGGTGGCAGGGAAAATTTTTCCTGACACAGGAGTCATACACAAAACATAGTGAATGTTTAATTTTTTTAACTCACTAGAGTAAAAGAATGAGTGGATCTCTCTCAAAATACTCCCCCTTGCTTGGAACACACTTATCCCATCATTCTTGCCACTTTCCGAAGCAGTTCTGGAAGTCCTCTCCCATGAGTGTCTTTTTTTGGACTGTCACAGCTGCCTTGGTATCCTGAGTCCTTTCAAAATGTTTACCTTTCGTGGTCATTTTCACTTTGGGGAAAAGCACGAAGTCACACAGTGCCAAATCCAGTAGTAAATGAGCTAGACGAGGGCACACTATGTTTTCATCTGACAGAAACTGCAATCAATGTTTTGAATTGATTCGGGACTTTGAAGCAGCCAGGACAGCCCAACTGAAGACGCTGATGAAGGAGGACTCCAGAACTGCTTCAGAAAGTGGCAAGAACTACAAGAGAAGTGTGTCCAAAGCAAGAGGGAATATTTTGAGAAGGATTAGTGTCGACATGTCTTTCACTGCAGCAATTTTTTTTAATTTAGATATTCATCATATATTTTGATTGCACCTCATACTGAAGTCTCTGTAGATGATACTGATGAGTTATATGTAATATTTAGGAGAAAAGGACCTATTAGGAGTGGCTGTGGATTTCCAAACCTAAGAAGTCCTGTCACACGAGTACCAGCTTCTAGAATATTCCCCACTGGCATTTCAAGGCCAGCATGCGCCCCACACCCACAGAGGACGAGGCGGGTAAAGGCCCAGGCCACTGCTCCTTACCACAGCCTTATCCCAGATGACGGACATTCGCTCCTCGGTGCCATTGGTGCCCTCAGGTATCAGGGTGAAGTTGTCCTTTCCTACAGCCTTCTGGGCAGTGTTGAAGGTACAGTGGGCACTGCCAGTGACCTGGAGGTCTCCACTGGAAGGAAATACACAACATGCTGCCACAGCTCCATTATAACACTGTATGTCTTCAATCTGTTCTGTGAGGTATTTTGGGGGTGACACCACACCAATGATAGCGGGGTCCTTTTGACACCTCATTCATCCCCTTTGGTTGACTGTCACGGTGGCCCAGGTCTGTATCAGGAAACTCCCTCCCAGGACAGTGACACAGTGATAATTCCTTGCTCTTGTTTAGTGGTCCCAGTTTGGTGAATAAGAGTCTATTGTCCACCTTGCCCTTGGCCGCCATATCGTCACCTATCAGGTCAATTTGGTCTGAGGAAACTGGGAATGAAAAGTGTGAACAAGGTGCCAGGACTCACCACGACAGCAAGGAGTTCAGGAAGTCTGGAGTGGTTGGATCGGGACTCAGGGGTGGGGAGGTGACAAAGGCAGCAGCCTTGGCCCAGTTCTTGCTCCAGTAGTGTGAGCCATCGGTCCCCAAGCTGGCGGTGATGGGCTCACCATACACCACGGTTCCTGACAATCAGAGCACAGGAGACTCAGTCTGATGCCCTAAGAAGATCAGGCGTCCTAGAAGGCACCACCCGCCCAGAAGCATGCCCAGCCCCCGGCGCCCCAGGAGACACAGCCTGGCCTCACAGGTGAGGGGACTGTGTGGTGATGTCAAGCTCCCCAGCCAGAAGCTTCACACCAAGCATGAGCCCAAAGGTCTCCTGTGTCCCCTACTCCAGGGAGTTGACACATCTCCCTAAGTGTCCCAGACACCTTCAGGCTTCTGCCTCCTGGCTGCTGACCCCCAACTTCTGAGAATCTCCAGCTCAGCTGGCTTCCAAGCACCCAGTCCCAGGGGCCACCTAGACACCTCTTCAGGGTGATCAGTGAACTTGATCACACTGTCGAGCACATGACCTCTCTGCTCACACTTACCAGACCTCTGCGTCAGATCTCATTCTGGCTAAAAGCCAATGAGAGGAAATTCCAAGGGGCATCACCTGGCTTTGAGAGCAAACACGCAGCCCCCCCAGATCTGCCCAAAGGACGCCTGGATCCCTGCACCACCCTGTGAAGGGAGCCACCATGACAGGCATCAGTTCTACAGGCTGCATTGTTCGTGTGAGACACAACCTCGTGCAGTCCCACTACTGGGCTTTCAGTTTCTGGAAACCTCGGCTAACTCATTACAGCATCCAAGAATGCAGCTCCCTGATGCCTGAATCATGGCCTCTTCGCTATCCTTTCAGAGAAAGCCCTAAAGTTGGGAACCATTTACAGCCACTAAACAACAAGGTTAGTTTCTTAAATCATTCATCCCTTATGAGGCCCTCACCATTTCTCCCAGCTCATTCCAGTGGAGCCTCACAACTGGAATTCAGGTTTATGATCACTCCCGACACCCTTCCCCACCTCTCCATCCATTCCACAAGACACCCCCAGGGCAATCTTCATGGAAGCATGACCTTTTCATGTCATGCTCTTGCATAAAATCCTAACAAACAAACCTCCTCAGTGAAACATTTACTGCCCTTAGTATCCAAAGCAGACCTGCTCCAACATCATGCAAAACTCAATCAGGCATCGTGCAAACTCTAAAAATTCCATCCTCCACTCCAATAATCACCCAGTTTTGAGTTTTTTGTACTGTTACTTCATGGTAATAATACCTTGCAGATCATTTATCTGCTTGCACATAATAGGCAATCAATAAATGCATGTTAAATCGATTAAGTGATCTCATAATTTATTAAAAGCACCAGAGCTGGAACTAGATCTCAGGGCACCAAATTTGCCTCCCCTGACCTCCCCGGTCCCTGCCGCAGGGCTGACTGCCGCCCCACGTCACCCAGCCAAGCGTCCCTCTTCTCCAAACACAAGGCCCTCATAGTCAAACAGGTCTCAGTCAGGAATGTGCCTCCTCTGCTCTCCACAGCTTTTTCAAAGCCTTATCACTTGATAATATCCCACAACAGCCTCTTTGCCCGCCTCTCTGGGAGCTGACTCCACGGAGCTGTACCCTCCTGCCTCAGGAATGTCACAAAGGAGCCGCTGTTCAGCCAGGGAGTGTTAGAGGCCAGAGAGACAGCCCACTCCAGGCCCTCAGGGACAGTCCCCCAGCAGGAGGGTGGGCTCCAGAGCCCAGGGAAGCCTGCCCAGAAGGAAGCACCCAGGAAGAAAAGGGCCAACACTCAGAATGCCCGCAAGGGTCCCCTGGGTTCCTGACTTCCTCAAAGCCTGCCCACTGGGTGACTGCCTAGGCCCCTCCAACTCACTCCAAAGCAGAAAATATCACCTAATGAGAAGGCCTTGCTGCTGCCAAGGCCCGTCACAAGATGCAAATGGCTGAGAGGGTGCAGAGGAGCAGCAGTTCTCACAGGCTTGCTGGCGCCCAGCCTTGGGATGAAGCAGCCAGCAGGCCTGGTTAAGTCTCACTCGATCTGGTCAGGTCTCACTCTCTTGGCCCAGCCACGTCTGAGGTCCTGCTCAGACTGCCTGTCCGAGCACAAAAGTGAGGTTCAGATAAGTCTGAGAAAAGGTATCCAAACCCCTGCACGTTTCCTGATTTGCCCCCATGAAAAAGTTCATGAGAGCAAAGGTGCTTGAAGGAAAAAAAAAAAGAAGAGCTTGATGGTCTGTGAAACTCTGAAGACACGTGTCCACATTTCCCGGAGTCCTCATGTAACTAGCAATCTCTTGCCAAATCTGCTCCCCGGTCCTTTGGAATCCAGAGTACAAGGAGGGGCTGGTGCTGGGAAGAGATAGGTGTGATGGCTCAGCTCTGCAATGTCCTCCTCGAAGTCTCACATGTTCAGAGGCGGGGCTTTCAGAAGGTGACTGGATCGTGAGGGCGCCGTACTTAGTGGATTCACTGAGGAGTCCATGGCTGAATGTGCTGCTGGGCGGTGGGGCCTGGCTGGAGGTGGTCACGGGGGCGTGACCTGGAAAGGTATAGTCTTGTCCCCAGATCTTCCCTTCTCTCTCTGCTTCCTGGCTGCCATGATGTGAGCAGCTCTCCTCCACCAGGACCTCCGGCCATCTCATTTCTGCCTTGCAGCCAACTGACCACTGACTGAACACACTGGAAACTTAAGCCAAATAAGCCTCTCTTCCTTATATTTCAAACGTATTTTGTCCCAGCAACCGCAAAGTGACTAAAACAATGAGCTACACCTCTCCCTGCAGAGCTCGACTCAGAGCCGGGTGGCAGCCGTGGGACAAGAAGATGGACAGCCTTCCCTCTGTGCAGCGGAACATGTACCTCGCTGCAGAATGAACTCGATCCCAGAACTGCATCAGAGCTTCCAAGACCACCAGGAACCAGAACCTGCTTCCTTACACCAAGGATGAGCAAGGACTCACGGCTGGTGCCAAAGTCAAGGGGATGCGGGGACAGGAGAGGCAGGCACAAGGAGGAGAGGGTCATCTTATAGCGCATTCCTTTGTTCTGGTCAAACTCCCTGATGGATTTAGAGGTCCTTGTCATGCCTTGATTTTATTTCTTCAGCCCCCAAAAGCAAAGCAGGCATTCATCATCATGTCCCAGACCTCTACCTCCAGGGAGTGTGGGCCCCTCACAGGCTGCACCCCTATCACCAGTGGCCTGGGTCCCCCTCCCCTGGCCTCCTCTCCCCATCCTGTAAACACTGTGTGAGGGAGCCCAGGCAGGCCACAGACACCAAGGAGCTGCATGCCAGAAATAATTACCACTAACAATAATAAACCACGGAATGGCTTAATTGGCCTTCCTGCACTTCTCTAAACACACTGCTGACGTTTTCTTGGCGGCCAGTAGAGCTGTGTGATTTTCCTCTCCAGGGAAAGTCTCATCTGAAGGCTGTGACTGCTCGCCAGCAAAGCTGGGAAATGCCGGGGACTGGCGGGCGACGGTTATTCACAAGCAGCCGGGGGCCCAAGCACATTCATGAAGAATAGACGCAAGGCAGGGGCTTAGAAATGTCTGACAGTTAGTCATTTCCCATGAACGAAAAGCAGGAGGACAAAGCCAAAGTAGAAACAATGGAGAATCTTGTAGATGTAGCTCAAGTACAGCCACAAAAGCAGAGCAGAAAATCAATAGGGATGGACAGACAGACACACACACACACACCACCTTCCCTGTCTTTCAGAGAGTGCACACCACAGTCCCAACAGCCCGGGCACCATGATTTTAGGCTGTGGTACCCGAAGTGGCTCCAAGAAACAAAATCTTAAGGATGAGCTTTCTGAACTGGTTCTGAGGTTTCTGGATTTATTCTCCAGTTGGATATAACTTAAAGGCACTAACACTTCTGCTTCCAGCAAAGAGAGTATTTGCAGTCCCTGCCGTGGTAGGGTACTAGAGATACACAAAATATCACTTTTGGATGCCCCACACAAGTATTACTACTACATCTTCTTTCTCTTCCTCCTTCTCTTTTGGCAGTGTTGGGAACTGAACCCAGGGCCTTCACACTGCGCTACATACTGGCCCTTTTTATTATTTTTTAAAATTTTGATACAAGGTCTCATTAAGTTGCCAAGCTGCCCAAACTGAGCTCAAACTTGCAATCTTCCTGCCTCAGCCCCCCCAGAGTACTGGGATTATAGGCGTGCACAACCACATTGGGCTCTAAACAAATATTTCTAAGAGGCAAGGCTCTGGGTGATATGTTTTGATACAGTAGAACATTTTGTGTCAAATGAACAAATACAGTGTTACGGCTTGTATCTAGATGTCCTCCCAAAGCCTCATTACGTCACAGGTGGAGCTTTCGGAGGTAGCTAGACAGTGTGATGCTGGGATTAAGGGTCTGATGCTGGGACTGACTCAAAATGTGATGTTAGGATTAGGGGTGTCCCACTCATTAGGGGTGGGAGGGCTCCCCACTCTAAGGGCAGATGGCCTGGATAGAAATTGAGGGACAGAAACAGGCTGCTGCTGTCGCTGCTTATCGCTTGCTGCTGATGCTGCTTCACTCCCTTCCGCCTGCCACAGACTGTTTCTCCTCTGCGATGCCCCTCTGCCTGCCACCCTGCCCTGGAGCCAGCCAACTATGGACTGAAACCTCTACAAACTGTGAGCCAAAATAAACCTTTCCTCCTTTAACTTGTCGATGTCAGGAACTGTGTCTCGGTAATCAGAAAAGTAACCAAGACATATAGTAGAAATGGCTGATTGCTCCTAATGGTGCCGGACATAGTGAGAAAAGAAAAGAATGAATTCAGGGGTTCAACTTCCCAAGTATCACACAAATGACCCCAATTTTTCTGCACGTGCCCTAAAAGACACCCCTGGGTCTACAGATACAGAACTGAGACAACTCAAACTGAATCCAGGTGCTCATCACGTAAGTGGCTGGATTACAATGCACACTGAATTCCCAACCTCAGAGTCTCTGATATTCCAATGAGGCACTGACGGTCAAGAGTCGACTGTGGATCACTTCTCCCTGGGTCTGCAGCCCACTGTCGTCCCTGCAGATTCCAGACTGGTCAGCTGATTCTGTCTCTGATTGTCCCCACCCCCTCCATTCTCCCCCTCTCTCTTCCTCTCATTGGTTCTGTTTCTCTACTAGACATTTGGCGAGATTTTCTGCTGCTCACAACCCAACCTACCTGTCACCCTCCATCCCAGTTCTA
Source organism: Hystrix cristata (assembly GCA_004026905.1). Lineage (NCBI taxonomy): Eukaryota > Metazoa > Chordata > Mammalia > Rodentia > Hystricidae > Hystrix > Hystrix cristata. The sequence continues at coordinate 9,585 of PVJO010006573.1, read as the reverse complement.
GGTTCAAGACTGCTTTGCGGCACCTCAGCCTCACAGTAAGGCTTCACTCCCAGGCTGCGTGGCCCCCACAGGCCCCGCGCCCACATGAACACGCGCCTTCCACGGCACACAAGGACCCCTCCTGACTGGTGAGGCACAAGAAGCCCTGTCTAAAATGTGGGTTCGCTGGGTACAGTGTCCTCAGCAGCCACAACTATTTGGATGTTTCTGCCTCTGGGTTCCCAGAGCGGGGTGAGGGGGAGGATGGAGAAGGGAGCTCGCCAGGTGAGGCCACCAAGCACTGCCCCAGGGCCGCCATTCTCACTTGGAAGGCACCAGTAGCCATACTGGACGTCACACAGGGACCAAATGGGAGTCTGGAGGGAAATCCCGGCACTGCCCCTCAGTGGTAAGGGGGAGGGCCAGGAATCTGCGTTTCTGGTTCCCACTTCCCACGGGCTGGACAGTCCAGGGCAAGATAACCAATTTCCAAATTTTTTCTCTTCCAAGAAATGAGTGTATTCAATTGCCCAACGTCTGAGTTCTCAAGAGTAGATGCTGCCTGGAATCGCAGTCCTGGCCATGTTTTCATTTCCTTATCTGCAAGGTGAGGCTGACGAGGCACTGTCCCGCTGCACGCACAGGACAGGGACAGTGCGTGTCCTGGGAGAGACAGGACGCTCTCGTGTTGGGTCAAGTGGCTCGAGAAAAACAGTTCTCACTCCTGTTTCACCTCATACCCTCGCCTTTACTCACATCCGCCCTCATTAACATCCCGTCTTGGACACAGAACCGGCTGGTCTGTGGGTGGAGAGGCACACGGACCCACTGAGAGAAGGCCACATCACCTCGTGTTACTGGTACTGAGGACCAAACCCAGAGCATTCACACTGAGCCACATCCCCAGCTCTTTTATTTTTTGTCTTGAGATGAGGTCTTGCTAATTCATTAGGTTTCCCAGACGGGGCTCCAATTTGTGATCCTCCTGCCTCAGCCCTCCAGAGTGCTAGGATCATAGACGTGTGATTTCGATTCTTTAACGGCCCACGTTGGTGAAGTTCTTGAGTCCTCTCCAGCAGACTGACCCCTGAGGCTCTCTGCTGTGTAGAAAAACAATCCTCAGCAGAAAGCCCGTGGCCTAGGTCACGAGTGTCCTTGCCCTGCTTGTTTAACAAGCTCAAGGTTAAACCAGCCGTTCATTCTTTAATCATGACGATAACTGGTAAGAGTTATTATATAGGTGCTTCTCCATATTATCTCATTAAAACATCACCTTTGAGCCATGAGATGAGACTCTGTTACTACCCTCCCCTCACAGATGGGAAACTGGGACCTGGAAATGATAAGCAGGCAGCGGAGCATTGTGTGGCTGGTGCACCGTGGAGCAGGGTTTGATGGAGACAGATACTGATCCTATGGAACAAACTCTTAATACAACCTTCTCTTGTGTCCCTTCTCAGTTCTCTGGAATCTTGCTTCCACATGACTCAGGTCTCGACAGGTGACAGTCAGTCAACATGATCGTGAAGGTCTGTGGCCTGAAGTTAGATACCCAGGGATCAAGCCCCACAGCCACTCGTCCCCAACTCTGAATGTCTGTTTACTCGGCTATAAAGTTAAATAAAATATAAAAATCCCTGTCCCGGCTTCCTCCTGAATTGCTAGACAGTTCCAGCACGGTGAAACTGCAGGATGGGGTTCGGGGCTGAAGCTGATCCCACACACACCCGGCCATCCCGCAGATGATGAGGCCACCGTGGGTGACGCAGGGCCACTGACTGCGCCATGATCCATGGGTCTCCTGGAAACAACTCACAGCTCATCCTGAGCAGACAGTATTATTTTAGGGAACAGTTTCTTACTTGGAAGAGACAATTCCTCCAAGCAGCCAGGAGAGGGCAGGTTCCCAAGAGCAACGCAGCAAGCACTTGACCAAAGCCTGCGAGGTGGGATGAGCACACTCAGTGGCCACTGAGCTATTTCTCTGGGGCCTGTACCAAGTCACCCCCCAGGAAGAAGATCCCACAGCCCTCTGGGCTCCACGTGGACCACATCCCGCAGAGAAGTACAGACGGACAGGTGGAGGCCAAAGTGTCCTGTTACTGAGATAAGGACGCGGAGGGAGACACAAAGAATAGAAAGAGAATGAAGAGAATGCACGGGGTGGGGGTGGGGTGGGTAGACTGAGACAAGTGAAAGAGAAAACTAGAAATCCAGAGAGACACAGAGATGCAGGGAGTTAGAGCCAAAGGGGCAGAGAGACAAAACAGGGAGAAAAGAAGAAAGCAAGAAGGGGCTCTTTTGTTCATTTACTGTTTTGTTTTGTCTTTTTGAGACAGGGTCTGACTCTGTACTTCAGGCTGGACTTGAACTCGCAGCGATCCTCCCACCTCAGCTTTCAGGGTGCTGGGATTACATGGGTGCATCACCACACCCGGCTTAGGAAGGAGCTCTCTTGGCAGGCTCATTTCAGATCGGGCCATGCCCCCCACATCGAGGCCAACTCTAGCTCTCAGGTTTTCTGTACACGGCACCAACTCCCAAACATGAAACACACTGACCGGCCAAGTACACACCGCAGTGATCAAGACTCTGCTGCAGCCATAATGGACGAGGTCCTCCTCGGAAAGCCCCCGCAAGAGGCAATGAGAGCTGCGCTTTGTGAATTAGCTCCCAAGGGCCTGCTCGGCAGACCCCAGTGATCACAGAGACACAGCCGCACCCTGGATGCACCTGCAGATTACTAGTAGACAGGTAACCCGAGCGCCCAGACCTGGACTTGATCGGATCTGGGGTGAAAGGCATCCTGCCCTGCACAGGGCTCTGACTTACCTTGGCAGACAGCCCCTCCAGCCACGGAGGGGAGGTGCGTTTTGCAAAATAACCCTCCCCACGCACGGCCGAAGGAAACTGACAGAACCTGCCATGTGTGCCGAGTTTAATTACTGCACAAATGAAATCCAACTTTTCTATAGGGGGGTACCAGCCTTGCTGTGCTTCTGCTTTAAATAGATGCGAAAAGGCTGCAGCTATGGAACAAAGGGAGGAAACTGGAGCTCCCTGCTGCGCCGGGCTGTAATTAGGTTAATGCCAGAAGGTGATGAGAGTGGCCCGCTTGGCACAGGGTGGACAAAGGAGCCCCCCCCCCCGCCCCTCCAGCCTGCCCACGGTGCTCACCCTTTTTCCGGGCCTGGGCGATGACTTCGGCTGCGCTCTTGCTCATCACCTTGGTGATGTACAGCGGGCAGTTAGTCTGGTTGGCGATGGTGATGGACCGATTCACAGCTTCCGCCTCGACCTGCAGGAGAGCAACTGGGCGTGAGAACTCGGCCCACTCGGAGCCCGCCTCTATCCTCCACCCATAGATACTGCTATGTCCCCAGGAGGCACCAAGGTCCCGCCATATTGGGCAGTTGCATCAGTGGACTACTTTACTCCAGCTCCTTCTCAAGGTGTGGTCATCAGCCCAGGACTGTCACACATGCAGATATCCAGGCCCCGCCCCAAACCCAGGGACTTGCTTCCAGTCACATGGGTTGCAACGAGGCTCAGGGATTACAACCCTCGCTGATGTTTGAGAACCACCAACCACATCCAGACACTGGCTGATCTCAATCTGGACATTCATTCTGCTTCCCTGGCCTTTGGTCAAGACCTTCAGAGAAGGGGCTCACACAGTTCTGTTGGAGGCTCATGAACGAGGCCCACACCCCCACAAAGCAGTGCGAGCTCGCAGGGCTGGGGAGCGGAGCAGGCGGCAGCGTCCGTGCACACCGAGGGCCCTGCGCATGAGCATGACAGTGGCCGGCCAGTCACAGGGTGGTATGAGCCTGGTACTGCCCATGATGAACGCTAAACAGCCCATCAGGGAAGGCACCCCGGCTGGAGGTACATCACACAGGCAATCAGCAACATGACTTTTTTAGAGGCAGATGAACCTGTAGCAGGGTGGAGCTCAGAAGTCACTGTGGCTTTCCGGCTAGCTCTCCTCACCCAGAACAGGCAAGACGCTGTGGTGTGAATCCTTGGAGAGGAGAGGAGAGGCCAACAGAGCCTGCTGCACAACAGGTGCTCAACAGGGTTTCTGCACAGACACTATACGTGCCTTCCCTTTATCAGAGTTCTTCAAGCTAGGCTTTCCACAGAGCTGCGACTTCACAGGGAACAGCAGAGCTCCAGCCAAGTAGGCTTTGCCAGCCTGTCTCCACAACAGCCCGGCCGGGCTCGGGTTCAGATTCTGCCCTGGCTCTACCTGGTCAGCTACTGAGCAGATCTAAGACAGCTTCACTCCAGTGGGGCAGCTCAGATATCAACCGAGCGAAGAGAGATGTCCAGAAATGCACAGGCGGAGCCAATGGCTCTTGAAAGGACTCGCTGAACACCCAGATGTTTTTAATTCCTGAGACAGCTAAGCACCACCACCACCACCACCCGCGTCCTCCCTCTTCCTGTCCTCCCCCACAGCAGCGCTGGAGCCTCAGGAGTCCCCAGGGTGAAAGAAGCACCATTCATAGCTTAGGAGGAACAAGCCTGTGCTGCCTAGACTGGAAGGTACCATGTTCTAATTAACGAACTCGATTAGGGGCTGCTCACCCCAGTGGGAGATGAGCTGGGCCCCAGGGGTCTGTCCATGGAGAATGGAGTTCAAAGCCCACCCCCATGCCAGCCAATGAGAAGATGAACTAAACCATTAGTGCTGGGAAGAGGAGGTCACATAAACCCCAATTCTTCACATTCCACCCAGAACATTTTACCTTTCTGTGTTGATGTGTACATCTCTGATATACAACATACAGTTTTCCATAACGCTCAACTCTGATTTAAATAGCATTTCTTTAAAATACTGCAAAAATAAGCCAGGCGTGGTGACGCATACCTGTAATCCCAGCACTCTAGAGGCCGAGGCAGGAGGATCAGCCATGAGTTTGAGGCTAGCCTGGGCTACATAGTTCAAGACCAGCATAAACTACAAAGTGATAACTTGTCTCAAATAACAAAAAATAAAATAAAGCATTGCAAAAATAGCATGAGAGTTTATAAATTAAATCTGGAATTTGGGAGGCCATCTAGTTAGCTTCTGATTTTACAGATGAGGTAGGAAAAGGCCCAGAGAGGAAAATAACCTACCCAGGGACACAGCAGCATCAGTGCACTGCAGGGCCTCAACAGCCCGCCCTCTCAGCTCCCGGCCAGCCTAGCCACCCACTCCATTCGGGGAGGCCCCGCTGGGAAGTTCCCTGCTCTGCAAAGGATTCCCATGACCACATCCGAGCCCCTTCTCTCCTCCCAGATATGAGCTTTTATGCCATTCCTTGCTCACAGCGCACCCTTTCTGTCCTACATATCTATCTCCCGTCTGCCTCTTTCTCCTCAGGCTCCTTGTGAGTCCCTCACGGCAGCGACCATCTCTCCCTGTACTGTCCCCACCATCATCCACCACAGATAGGTGACTTCCAGAACCCTGCACTCCAGCTGGTTCATCTTCTTGGCTAAAAACCAGGGAAACCCCACCGGACGGTCTCACATGATGGGTTGGGAAGAAAAGCATACAGTGGCAGAAGGATGTTTCAGCAAGTTTCAGTACAAGTTAGCCATCACTAAGCTGGTTATGGAACGTTCTGGAAAGCATTTGGAAGTTAAACTGTGCGTGTTATTAGCTGGCGTTCCTATGCACTGGCGGCTCCGCCCTCACCGGGCTGAGATGTTGAAGTCCACTCAGAGTGGTTCCATATTTTATTCTCTTTATCGCCCACTCAGAGCTTAAGACACAACAGAACCTTCTTCGTAAACTGGAAAATTATTACCAGGAGCTGGGAAGGTGCAGCTGGGGCCTGAGGGCTGGAGTGGGATCCCCCTCGATGCCTTGCAAGCTGTCCCCTCCTCGCCTTGCTGGGGTGCCCGGCAGTGAAATGACTCACGGAAGCCACAGGTCAGTGTCCCTGATTCCCCAATATCGAAGCCTTCACAGTGAGCCTCTGGGACTCTGCCATTCTTTCTGCAATGACTGCTCAAGGGGAGCCTCCCGGGGTTGGGCCATGTACAAATAGTTTTAATTTTTCTGGTCAAAGGAACAGGCAGAACAACGCCTCCCAGATAGCTCTCTCCTTTCCAGGAAGTCCAGGCCAGCTTACTTCCTGTTTGAGTGTTTTGCTCTGCAGACAGCTCTAAAGCTCTGAGACCACACTGTCCCTTCAACTTCCGCCACCTATTTCTGTAGGGAGAAAGCCAATGTTAAGCCTCCCTCCACACGGTCCCTGAGGATCTGCTCTCCGCGCCTTCCTCTTTGTCACCTCTTCTCAGTAAAGAGGGCTGACCGCTTCCCGGGACCCCTCCTCCATCTCTCTACCCAGAGCTGTTCCTCGGTCAGGCCTTCCACCTGGAGCCCCTCACTAAGAGACAACGTCTGCAAAGGTATTTTAAAGCTACCAATTCTAGCTGAGCCAGAGTCTCCATCATCAAGACACACTGCCCCACGCCCTCTGACCCACATTCCTCAGCACCAGCACCCAGAGCACCGTCGGTGCTGATCAGGGCCCTGTGCTGAGTCCTAAAAGATTCCGCCCACCAAACCCTGCCGACTATGTCATGCCCTGTGCAAGCTTATTGTGGGAAAATGCACAATTCCCCTTGTGTGTGTTAAGGACGTAGAAGAGTTTTCTGATTCCCAATCACATGTTCTGAGGAATGGTCCTAAGTTAGGAGCCACTAAAACCCAGTCTGCAGGATGCTAGTCAACAAGTGCTTGCGTGACTACTCGGGAAAGGGTGTGGAGAGCTAGGGACAGACGGCACAGCGGCAGCCATCCAGCTGAACGAGCCACATTGTCCTGACCCCGGGCTCACTCCACGCTTCACTTTGCCCGTGTAGATACAGCCACGCGCAAACACACACACGCACACACACGACCACAGGCAGACCACAGTCCCACAGTCTGCAGCAATGAAGCCCCATTCTCAGCAGGCATAAAGTGGGTTCTGCATCCTCCACAAGGTACTCAAGGGACACCGAGTCACGCATCCCATCTGCGGATGTTCACCTCCTCAGGCCGGCTCAGCACATGTCCCTCGGGGCCTGTGATGCCCAGATCCAGGATCCTCTGCTGCTCCTGAAATGCACAAGGACAGCGAGGCGTCAGGGGAGCTGGCCTGAGGGCCAGTGACCAGGCACAGGGCCACTCGAGCAAGATGTGAATCGCACTGCTGGCCACTCAGAGGGGACCCAAAGCCTCACCATGAAAAGGCTTCGCTGCCCGACCTCCGTCCTGCTGAGTAGAGTGACCAAATGCACCCTCCCCAAACCCCTCGGGCACCCCTGGGCCCTGGGATGCTGAAAACAATGCACGCCGGACCCGGGGCCACAGAGCACGCGTCTGGGTGCGACAAGGCAGCTGTGTGTGTTCAGCTGCCAAAGTCACCCCGCTTCCACGGGGCCATTTCCCACCCGCCAGGGATAAAGAAATGATAGCGAGGAAAGCCCCACACCTCCGCAATGATGTCGCCGTTCTCCGCATGGACTTGGGCTATGGCACCGATATCCCGGATCACGCTCAGGACTTCGTATATCTGAGAGAGGAAGGCGGGATCAGAGATGGGAACCTGCACCCCACCTCGGGATGCAAAATAGTGCCCTCTGGTTGCCTCGTTCAGGCTCGGCCAGGCCCCATGGCAGAGGAAGCTCTCCACCACTCACGGAGGAACAAGGCCAAAGGCACGGAGGAGGGTGAGCAGTCCGGGGACGGCACTAGGTTCCTGAGGAGGCTGAGTGCCCTGCCACACTGTTCCCCGGCTCAAGGTCCCAGGGATCAGATACGGCGCCTGCCTGGGGCACAGGCCCTCAGTGCACCTTTCCCAAAGGCTGATGGCAGCTAACTGAATCCAGCAGCCACATCCCATGCAGCTGAGGGACGCACACCTGGCGGTGACCACCTTCCCAGATGCTTCGGGGGCCGGCTGACAAATAGCAGGGAGCCACTCAGAGAGGCGACTTTCTTACCTGGGAATCTGTTAGCTGGAAGCGATCTTTGAAAGCCATGTACACGAGGAAGGAATTTACCCCTACGGGACAGACAAAAGAGAGAGGTAGAGGCATGGTTTTTACTAGTTAAACCTAAACCCAACAATGTGGAGGGGGACAGGAAAGTGATAGTACCATGCATGTGAGTGTGTGTGTGTGTGTGTGTGTGTGTGTGTGTGCGCGCGTGTATACAAATGGAGAAGAGATAGACGGGAACACGAAGAATGATAAACGACATGGGGCAAAATATAAACAACTAAGAAATCTAAGAATAGAGTTCATGAGAATTATTTTTAGTATTCTTACAATTTTTCTGTAAGTTTTAAACAATAACAAAATTAAAAGCTGGAACATTCATCCACCCGTGTTTACAGCAGCCTTACTCACAAAAACTAAAAGACAGAAGCAACTCAAGCATCGTCTGATGGATAAAGAGACACACAATGGGGTCTCTGTGTACAGTGGAATATTGTCCAGCCTCCTAAGGATGGAAAGTGTGATACATTCTGCCACTGGGATGAGCCAGGCAGACATTCTGCTATGTGAAACAAGCCACTCACAAAAGACAAATTCTGGATGAATCCACTTAGCTGAGGGACTTAGAGCAGTCAAGGTCACTGAGACAGAAAGGGGAATGGGGGCAGCATGGGGTTGGGGATGAAGGGGTGAGAAATAACTGCTTCACAGGCATCGAGAAGGGTAGACAGATAAAGAGTCCTAGAGACGGAGGGTGGCAATAGCTGTATTTAATGAGGCTGAACTGCGCCCTTCGTGATGGCTCAAAGTGGTAAGTGCTATGTGACATGCATTTTACCACAGCTACTTTAAAAAAATAAGAAGGCTGCCCCCAAAACAAGTCTGTTGTGACTTTGTTAAAAAATGAACTAGAAGGGTCTATGAAATCAGCCATAAGTATCATTTCTTTGGCAAGTGCATGGCCCTCCCTGCTGATTTTTCAGAAACGTTTTTTAAAATAACGCCCATGACCAACAGCAGAAGTGTCGCAGTGCCCATCCTGGCTTCTCAGAGTTCTTGCCTCCCAAAGCACCAGACCAAACACCCGTGCCCAACATCCATCACGATTTCAGATAATCGCCCTGACAACCTTGCAGTCTTGGAGCTTAATTCAAGCCACCTGGGGGTGCTGGATGCTGCCTGAGTTAAATGCCTCAGGACATCCTGGCCCTGCTCTCCTTGCCAGGCAACAGTTGCCATGGTAACCCTCCAGCCTGCTTCCCAGCAGATTCATTCTAAGTATTGAAAGTGAAATCTGATGGAGTCTGAGTATCCACCCAAGGGAGGTCAAAATGTTGTCTATTTTCTCGTTTGTAAAGCTTCGTGCTGAAAGGAATCTTAGATGACATTTTAAAGTTCAATATCCTCATTGAAGAGATTTTTCTTAAAAAGTGAGACCCATAAAATTTAAGTGATTGACCCAAGATCACACAGCTAGTCTGTGGAAGGCCAAAGAAACAAACCTGAGACTGAAGGTCTTTCATTCTGGGGCTTTCTGTACACTATCGATGAATACCTACCCTATCTAAAAACATTTGTATTCATCCCTGATTTTTTGGGGGGGTGATTTGTTTGTTC
>PVJO010006572.1:0-88232 GCA_004026905.1 Hystrix cristata | reverse complement strand
GGCAAGCATTCTAACCACTGAGCTAAATCCCCAGCCCCTACAGAGGGGTTTTAAGCAGGGACATAATGCTGCTACATTCTTTATCTTTCCAAGGTCTAGGATATAGAAGGCAAGAATAAAGACATGAAAAGTAAACAGAGTTTGTCAGAAGTCTAGATGAGAGACCTCGGAGACTTGAATTAAGGTTATGGATAGAGATAGAAAGATGGAACCAGGATACATTTTTGGAGGTAGAATCAAAGGACTTGCTGATGGTTTGGGCATGGAAGCCGAAGAAAAGGCAGGAATCGGAGGTGACACAGACTTCTAACTTAGCCAAGTAGGTAGATCAGTCCATTCACTGATATGGGGGATACTCTGGAGAAATAGAGGATTTGAAATCATGATTCCGAGTTCTGTGTTAGTTTTGTTTGGAAGGCTTACTAAACATTCAGAGAGAGATGTCAATGGGTAGTTAGAGAGTGAAGTTTGGAGTATGAAGGAGAGTTCTGGGCTGAAGGTATAAATCTAGTTGATATTTAAAGTCTGGAAACCACAGATCACCCTGAGTGTCAAGGTAGGGACTGTTCAACAACAGGACGGGTGATAGAAGAGTCAGTTCCTCATAATGCCTCGGAGACACTAGCTGAAACAAAGTAATATGAGACTGAGCAGTCCTGAGGGGAAAGCACTCAGAGCTAGCCCCGTAATGGGTTCACCAAAGGACCCTGTGGTGAGTGAGAGGGGAGGTGGGATCACAGACTGGTCAAGAGCATGGTTTCCAGCTGGATAGATGTGTTTGAACCCTTCCTTTAACAATTACTTGCCATAAGTTACTTCACCGCCCTGACCTCAGATGCCTTATCTACAAAGGAACGACTATGAGACCTACCTCACAGGATTGCCATGAAGGCAAATATGATGTTTGTAGGTATGCAGCGTAGTTCCGGGCACAGAGTAAACTTCAAGGGGAGCTGTAACTATCACTAAGGTGGTCGCGTAGAGCTGGTCAAGGGACCGGAATGACAGAAATCAGTATCTTCCTACCCTGAACAGGGCAGCCTTGCCCTGGTGGATTGGTAGGCTGGTTCCGGGCCCCATACAATCATAGACAAACTCTGTGAAGAATAGCTGCAGAAACAGTCTAGTTCAAAGAAGCTGAGCCTGGTTGAAGTGCAGTGAGTGGGGGATTGGTCTCTGTTTTCCTATCTTTGATGGGGTTCACCAGAGAGAAAAACTGGTCTTGTTTTGGGTGGTTCCAAAGATGAGGGGCAGAGGGTCAGCTATGATGGGACAAACCGCTACTGGATAGCAGGAAGCATGTTCTCCTACAAGACACAGAAGACCTATCTAGTACACAATCTTTGCATTTTAAGAAAGGGAGAAAAGTAAGAACATACATTTATATTTGCATAAAGTAACTCTAAAAGGAGACCCCCCCCCAAACTAAAACCTAGTTGCCTATGAGGAAGGGGAGAGGGAGTGCTGGGAATTAGATGGGGAAGGAGGAGGGAAGACATGGAAGTAAAACATTTTACCATATACCATTTTGTGTTGCTTGACTTTTGAACCAAATGAATAAATCCAATTAAAAATATTAAATTGAAAATGTGAGTGCAGCCTGCAAGCACACAAGCAAGCAGGCAAGTAGGAAGGGCACCCTGTCAGAGCTCCTGAATGGGGCTCAGTCCAGCTGGGGAGGAGCGCCCGCAGCAGGGACCCGGCCCAGTGCGATGTCCAGGGCCCTAGGCTCTGAAAGGCCTCCCAGCTATTTAACATGCTGCTGTCGCCATCTTGAAATCCTTAATAACTTTGCATTGGGTCCCCTAAATGATGTCCCCTCACCTTTGGGGGACTGTGATGTGGGACTAGAAAACTGGCTGAGTGCTGTGGGACAGCTGGGGTGGAGCTGGAAGGATGGAGCCACTCTTCCACCTTGAAATAAAATTCCGTCCACTGACTGAACACAGAGAGCTCCTAATGCTAGGTGCTTCTTCTCTCTGGGCAAAGAGCTTGGATGACCACATTCCAGTGGGCTGGGATGATCCTGTTTTGTGCCTGTTGTGCCAGTGTAATTATGACTGGTGAGCCCATTCATGCTGACAGGTGTCTGGTTTACATGATACATTATGTGACTACCCTGACTTGACCTGGCTTGCCAGTAGGCAGCTCCTGGGTCTCCTGGGCCAGGGGGAGTGGCACGCACCGGGGTTGCCTGAGGATCAAGGCTGCTGCTGCCTGGGCCCCGTTTGCTGTCCCAGACGCCCCCCCTCCCCAACACACATATGCCTGGCCTAGTTCCCTGGTAAGCTGATTATTTACAATGTGGCAGAAGATAGTTTTAAGATAAGGAAATGGAACTCAGGCCTGATTGAAACAATGTGCTTATCTCTGTCTCAGGAGGACACAGTGGCCAAAGAGAGAGATTACTCGGAATAGGTTTACTTGCTTCCCGGAGACCTTCCTCCCTCCCTTTATTTTCGGAATGAGTTTAATATGTGAAATGTGATTTGAGCCAGGCACGGAGGGAGAAGTGGAGGTAATTCGCTCCAACCGAGTTGATCCACATGTTATTCATTGACATTTTTTGACTTTCTTTTTTTTTTAAACCAAGACCTTCAAATTATCAGTCTTAGAATAACCAGGGCTGGTGAAAATTGAGATTATTTTAGAGATGAGCTTGTATGGCTTCCTTACTTCACAAAGTGGCAATCGAAGGCCCAGAGAAGGGCAGGGTTTTGCCCTGTGTTATGGTTTAGATCTAGAATAGCCCCAGAAGTTTCATGCGTTCAGAGGTGGGGATTTTGGAAGGTGACTGGATCAAGGGCTCGCTACACTCATCAGTGGACTGGTGTGTTGATGAGGCCAGAACTGAACATGCGGTTAGGAGGTAGGGCCTGGTTGAAAGAGGCGTGTCACTGAGGGCCTGCCATTGTGGAGCTTCCTCCCTTCTCTCTATAATTCCCAGCTGACGTGAGGTGAGCAGCTTTCTTCCACCACGTCCTTCCACCATCATATTTCTACCTTGGAGCCAGAGGACCATGTATTGAATTCCCCAAAACTGTGAGATAAATTAAATCTCTCCTCCTTTAAATTGTGGGTGTTGGGTATTGTGTCTCAGTGATGAGAATGTTGACTAATACATGTGGAACCCTGATACAAGTTCCCCATTCTCCAATTCGCTTTGATTTCTTCTGGGAACTCCCTATCTCATGGTAGAAGTTCAAATGACACTCATGGGAAAACACAAAAATGACTTGACCAAAAACACACAGAGGAATTTTCTAGATTGCCAGCTTACTTCCCCTTGCACATTTCTGTGTCTCTGCAAAAACAACTCTTCAGCCTGAAATGCGATTGCTTATTTGTGCTGAAGACAATGAATTCCTCCAAGGTCTAGACCAATCACTCCATCACTAGGTCCTCAGGGCCCAGACCAGAGCCATGGAGAGACAGGTGGCATGCAAGCAAGGTTGGATGTTAGCGTAGGAATTTGGCTAAGCTGAGCAACACACTTAAAATTTGTTCTCTCATTTATTTGAAGATGACAGAAAAAAAGGTTATCAACAGAGGTCACAGAGCAGAACAGCTGGTCCCCTCCAAAACCCAACTCCTGTATCTGAAACTACCCATGGTGCCATCTCCCCTCTAGTGGCCATAATAACCAACTCTGCTGGAAAAGGTAGACTTACTGTTCCTACCTTCACGTTTCTGCTTAACTATCACCTCTTCCAGAAAGTCCTCGAAGGAAGTTTCTCCCTTTACTCTGTTTTCAAAGCATAATTTTACCCATTCTCACTTCTTTATTTTTTCAGCAAATACTTATTAACCACCTACCACATACTATCCTCTGCACTATGTGCAAGTTGTGCGCTAGGAGTTGAAAGCAGTAAGATATTTTCATGACCCTCAAGTTCACAGTCTTGAGAGAGGGGCTGACAAGCTGGGAACATAAATTGTGTGCTGTGAGACTGTGAGATTGGAAGGAAGCACTGGGAGTTGAGGGGACACCAAGACACTTTGTCTTCAAAACTGGATTCCTTGGATAAATGAGTAAGCTGCATCTTGAAAGGTGAGCCTGGAGTGACCAGGAAGTGGGGAATAACGGTGAAAGGTAAAGATACACACACACACACACACACACACACACACACACACACACACACACAGACCACAAAATACTACTCAGCCATTAAGAAGGATACATTTGAATCATTTGTGGCAAAATGTATGCACGTTAAAACTATAATGTTATGTGAAATAAATCAGACATCGAAAGTTATATATCGCTTTTCTCCTTTATGTATACATAATAAATAATAAAGTATAAATAATTTAAAGAGTAAAAAGAGATAGATGATAGGAAAGGGAGGTAGACTTTGTGGAGATGGGAAGGGGACCTGGAGACGGGGGGACACAGGAGGGAGGAGAGAGGAACAAGAAGTAAAAAGGATTAAGGCGTGATATGTATATGTACCAATTCTCTACTTTGAATGTATTTATTATGTGTTGCAAACATATACTAACAAAAAAAGACAAACGTGAAGGCCTCTGGGCACATGAAAACCTGGTTTTCTGTTGCCTTTATGATCTCACTATCCTATCACTCTGCCAGGTTTGCGGCGTCTGCCATGATGTAGTCATCGTTTTCCACCTCCCAGACCTGATCTCCCTTTCCCAGAAGGCAATGTCTCCTTGTAGAAAAGACCAACAATGGCCCCTGATGTGGGGTAAAACAAAGCTTTCTGTCTTCCAGCCACAGACAACATAAAGATATGTTACTGACTAAGCCCAAGGATTTAAGAAGAACCCTTTCTAGAAGCAGGGCAGCTGGGACTAGCCTCTCATCCAGTCTCAACCATCAATTAGCACCACAGCAAGACTGAACACTAATTCTGCACACATGAAAAGCCCTATTAGAAATTTCTTCCCAAATGTTGAGCTCATGTTGCTAATTCTGTTTTAATATTAACTATCTCATTTGGCAATTATATTTCAATAATGAAAAGGTTATCTCTACCGTAAGATAAATAATGAGGAAGACTCACTGGCTTCGACTTGATCGGTTGAATTTATGTGTCATTGGAGCTGTAGTCTCAATTACAGCCCAACAAACTTGATTAAATATCAGCCAAGCATGAACAATAGCTTGCAGCTCAGAGTCTGCCTCCCCACCCACCCCGGAAAGATTTTAAACCTTGGATTATAAGTGTAAATTTTTCCTGGCATAAAAAGGACAAAAATTTTGTATTTTGACTCTATTGTCTGCTGCTACTGATGATGTTTAAATCATTTGGGCCTCATTTCTCCTCCAAGAGCAAAGATCTAAGGGGAAAAGTGCTTCTCAGACTGGCACAAGAATGAAGGGGTCAGAGTCCTCTTCTTCCCCCCTCAACTGCTCAGTTCAGTTCACCCATCACTGAGTACCTGCTGCAGGCCAAGCCCTGACCTGGCTCTAAAATCCCTAAAGATAATTCCACAGGGGAAGACAAACAGCTACTGTTGAGCATGTACCTTGCTCCTTGGTTTCCCCATGAGGCCTTCTGCAGCTGCCCACCTTACAGGTGGCATGCTGTTGAAATGACTGTCTTATCTCTGTCCCCCGCAATTTACCACAAATGCCTCCAGGATAGAAGCTGTGTTTTATCCCTCTGTGGATCCCTGTGTGGTAGCCCAGAGTCCAGCACACAACAAACACTCTCCCAGTGTTAGGTGAAGTCTAATGTCATTCTGAAACTGAATACATTATTTAAACACTATTTTATTGAATCCTCACAGCAACCCTGAAAGTGGCCTTTTCTTCTCCATAGCTGCCACCATACTAAACTGAAGTGTTTCCGTGTCTCCTCCCAAGAACTTGGGCCTCTGCAGATGGAGGCCCTTGACGATTCATGCATGGGCTTTGGGAAGGGTTTGTTGAGTAACTGCTATGGCTCCTCCAGCTGTTCCTCTTGTGTCCAGGACAAGTGCCCTGTTTGGATCCTCCAGGAGCAAACCCTGAGAAAAGAATTTAGGTGCAAGAGTAACATAAATACTGGAGAAAGACTGGGAAAGTGAGCCAGGGAAAAGAAGGTAGCCAGTAACAGGAAAGTTGACCTAAGAATGAAGGAACTGAGGTATTCAGACAGCAGTGCCTATCAGTCAGTGGTTGAGAGCTGCCTCCGGAGAGTGTTCATTCTTTGTCATTTCTGATCTGCCCCATGTGTGGCAAAGCTGACTTCAGAGATCAGAGAAAACCTTGGGAAGAAAGTGGAGCTAGAAGGGGGGCCAGTGGCACGGCAATCATTGGAAAGTGTGAACGGGGGCACCCACTGCAGCAGCTGCAGATAATAAGTTTCGGTCATGTGATGACAGGGGACCCATCCCCAATATCCAAAGGGGAAGTACGGCTTTGGCTACTCGTGCTTTGGGAGATAAGGATTAGACGACCTCAGAGGCTGTCTACAATTTGCATGGTTTATATCTAACATGTCCCCCAAAGCCTCATGCATTCATAGCTGGGGTTTTTGGGAGGAGACTGGATTGTGGGTATGTGATACTTATTACTGGCTTAGTCCACTGATTGGTCCACTGGTAGTCCACTGATACAGACAGACAGACAGACAGATCCTCCCTTGATCCCCTTCTGCTTCCTGCCTGCCAGGCCATGAACTGTTTCTCTTCTGCTGTGTTCCTCTGCCACGCTTCTCTGCCTTGCAGCCAGCAGACTATGGACAGAAACCTCTACAAACTGTGAGCCAAAACAAACCTCTCCTCCTTTAGCTTGTGGATATTAGGTATTTTGTCCCAGAAACAACAAATACATAAGACAATATATATATTGTGGGGGGGGGTGCTGGGGATCGAACTCAGGGCCTTGAACTTGCTAGGCAAGTGCTCTACCATTGAGCTAAGTCCTCGACCCCAACTAAGACAATATTTTAAGACACTGTGACTCCAGGAGTCACATTGGCTTTAAGGTACAAACTATTCAGAAAAAAAATTTCCTTTGTCTTTGGGTTGAGCATAAAGACAATAGGGGATACCTAGGTGGTTTGGCTCAACTGTTCTTATGTGAAAGTAGATCTACAGGGACACTGAGGGCCACTGATGTCTGGATAACCCACAATGACAGGGAAATGGATGGGCCAGAGCTGGCCCCAACCATTGTGTGGCTTCCACCAAATTCATCTGACATTTTACCGGCCACCTGTTTTGTGTCAGGCACTGCTGCATTCTTTACAACCATTAATTTATATAATTTAATTCTCACAGCAATCCTGGAAGGTGTTTAAAAAATATCATTTTGCAGATGAAGAAACTGAGGTGGAGAAAGGTCAAACAGCAAACACAAAACCAAGGTGGGAGGCAGTCTGTTCTTTACTCCACAATGCCACAGTGCCCTTCTCCGAGGCTGTTCTTCCAGACTTGCAAGTGATGTGTCGCTGGGCTCAGCTATGCAGCAAACTGTCCCAGAAAAGGATCAGGGGGCTGATTTGTGATTAAAGGCAAATAAGATAATCAGCCTCAGGACCAGAGGGAGAACAGTCACTATTCTCACACATTCCTCCATTCGCAGGGCCCTGGAAACCTTTCAGCGTGGCAGTGACTGCAGCGATTACTCCGCTGACTGTGGAATGAAGGGTCCTATCTGGAAATGAAATTATTTCAGAATGAAAGCCTTCTAAAAGACATACACACAAAAGATAGCATTTGGTGTTTTCTTTGAAAGTGATATTCCCCAGGAAGATTAACTTCGATCACAGTCTATAAGGTTTTGTAAAAAATGATGGAGCTGATGAAGACGGTGGAGAGGAGGCTGATGATGGTGGGTGAAGATGCTGGCGACGATGGATATACTGAGATGGTGTTTAAGAAGATGATGCTGATGATAATTGAGGGTAGCAGCAACTACTATTTCCTAAATGGGCCAGTTCACAGTCTTAGGCATATAAAGGGATAGAGATTATTACTTAAATTTTTGTTACATCAAAACCTGTAACCATCACTACTTACATAACAAATTCCCTTCGTTTACTCTTTCATTTGTTCATTTACTTCTTAAATGCATGTATCTATTCAATAAAGATTTACTTTATCTCAGGCATACCTAGCATAGCTGCTAGATTCTTCTAATCCCCATGAGTCAAGAAGATGCCTTCAGCCTTGCATTATGGATAAATGAAAATGAGGGAGAATTACCTTCAAATCAAGATTTATCATAATGAATGTTCTACAACTAGTATGAAAAGAACTATTAATGACTTTTCAGCTCATATAAGCAAATGCCAATTGTCTGCTTCACTGTTAATTAAAGTGGTAATAAAAAGCTGCTTAGTAATTAGTTGAAAGGAGAGGGTGGCCTTACTTTTCACTGATGCCACACTCCAGGTGGGAGCCCAGGGGACCGGGAAGGGTGGACACCGGGAAGAGCTCCTGAAGGTTTAGAGTACTGGGCCAGCATCTGGTGACATGCACGGATGGCGATTTGGGCAGGACTTACTGCATGACTCTTCCCTGGGGTGCCTTAATGGCCAGTGGTGGGCTTCATTCTCTGATATCACTGAGAGCCATCACCAGATACTTAACCCACGCAATGGGACCAGCAAAGGAGCATCAAACACTGTTGTGAGAATTTTGTACTTTAGGGAAATAAAATGTCTTTTCTCAAGTCATTCAGTTAGAAATGGGGGAATTAATTTTTGGCCATATCTATCTATGAGGTTTGCAAGTTTAGCTGGGATGCAATGGAAGGATCTTCTCTATCCCTCTGTGTAGAGGGAGGAACAAAGTAACGAGGGACTTGGAGAAGGAGCAGGACAGGTTTGGTGGCCAAGGCATCGGCTTCTGGGCCTAGTTCTATCACTGACTTAGACTGCGAAGGCACAAGTACTCTCTGTGCCTCAGAGTCTGGTGTGGTCTGAACCCTCAACCCCCATTCTTAAACTGGAAACTCGATCCCCAGTGCAACAACATTAGGAGGTGGGGGATTTAGTTCATGAGGGCTCCGCCCTCATAAATAGATTAATGCCACCATAAAAGCGCTTGACAGAGGGAATTTGGCCCTTTTGGCCTTTATGTCTTCTGTCATGTGAAATACATTATTTCTTCCATCCAGAGGACACACTGTTCAAGGTTCTGTCTTGGGAGTTAGACTATGTCTGGACATTCACCTGGAAAGAGAAGTAGTTGGTCTGTGTGATTTCTCAGTCCCTCCAGCCTCCCTTGACTCAAGGAACCCTGGTTTTCAGATTGCTCACCTTTTCTTTAACTTCTCTGATCATTAAATATAATTCCAGGAGAAAGAGAGTGGTGCAGGATGGACGGTTTACTCAGTTCAAATGGAAAGACTTAAGACACCTACACCTATTCATAACCAAGAAAATAAATCTCTAGAGTCAACAGGTAACTCAATGGAAAAGTCAGAATCAATATACTTTGCACATTAAGATTAGATTATGTTGTGTTCTCTCATTCCCTGTCTTGATTGCCTCTGTAAATTTTTCTTCCCAATAAAGTGAGCAGCTTCAGGGCAGGTATCCCATATCCTGCTTCTTTTGTATCCCCCACAGACCTTAGCATGGCCCTGGGCATGAAAAATAACTGATAAATACTATTTCTTGAATTATTATAAGAATTAATGTTGCAGAACTTGGGTATAGTAATTTAGTGTCACCACAGAGGCCATTATGAGCAATACTCATACTCAACAGAAAAAAACGGGTTCAGAGAACCCAGACGGCTTGGTCCAGTGCAGCACACAGCATGCAGGGGCACTGGGCTGGCACCGGACCTGCTGATTCTCAGGTCAGGGTTCTTGTCGGCAGCCATTGACACAGGGACCAACTCCTTCCTCAGAAGAGGGAGAAGTCATTTATAGAGCAGTGGGTGAACCTTGAAACCATAATGCTAAATGAAGAAAGAACTAGACACAGAAGGCTAAATATCTCATGGTTTCCCTTATACGAGAAACCCAAACTATAAATAGTTTAAAGACCAGAATGAAAGAGAGATGATGGGAAACAGAGAGACCTTTTGGAGATGGGAAGGAGATGGGAGGATTGGGGAGAGGAAGGGGGAGTAAAAAAGTTTAAGATGTGACATGTATATGTACCATCTCACCACAATGAATACATTCAGTAGGCATCACAAACATGTACTAATAAAAAAGAGGAGGAATGAGGTGTTAGAAGTTTTTTCTCTCAAAGACAGCAGCAGCCCCTGAAGAAAACCTGCCGGAGGCAGCATTTGAGAACTATCACGGGTCCTTTGGGAAAGCCTGGAAGATACTACTGTAAGGGGAAGTGATGGGGCCCTGGTACTTCTCCAGTTTAAACAACTCCCAGTTCTTTTCACAAGGTGAGGTTATTTAAGTGTTCCTCTGTCCCCCAGAATAGTCAGTCTCTGAGTTCCCGAGATCTGACACCTTCCGGGTCTAAGTCTGGGTCATATTCATTGTATTTCTCCCACCACCAACACCCAGGGAGATTTGGCCCAACACTGGACTGAATGAATGAATAAATGAATAAGGGATTTAGTCAACCAGTGGGGGGCATTAAGTGTTTTCAGATAGCAGGTATAGTCTCAAGGTCTTCAGAGCTGGACTGTACTTTTAAATAGATGATAATGATAGCCAACATCTCCTCAGTGCCACAAAATTTTTTGAATATTTTTTTTCACAGAAAAGATTATGCCAACTTGGGAAGTTTGCTGAAGGCCACAGAGACAGTGTAAGTGATTGTCATTTACCGAGCTAGGTCAAGCTCTTTGGTGGTAGTAGCTCCTTTCATCCTTGGCAGGGACAGGTACCCTCTGTGATACGTATTATCATCTCTGCTCTTCAGATGAGGAAACACAGGCCCCAGAAAGTAACTCCCCAAGTCACATGGGTAGAAACTTTATTTAAAGCCAAACCGATCTGGCTCCCCACCTGAGCATTTTCCACTGAGGGCTAACTGCCTGGATCAACATCCCTGAAGCTGGAGTTAGAAGCCATAATGAGGCGCTGTCAAGTTGACAACTCTCTCTATTGAATGGAGGCTAATTGGGGATTTTACAGGAATAACAAGTAAACCAGATCTCTCAATTACAATGAACAAGAGTCTGCATGGGTCCCGCATGGCTGGCTCCAGATCAGGTGCAAGGGAGTACCTGCGTGTGTGTGTGAGCGCATCTGTGTGTGTCTACTTGTCTTCCCCGAGGAAAGAATACAATGGACCCATTCACAGGTCTCCTCTTCAATATTCCTAGATGCTGCAAAGCTTCCATTCCCTGTACTCCAAAGTAGGCCAAGGATGTCAGCAGCACTCACAGCGAGTAGGAGCAGGTTTCCGAGCAGTACCTGGCCAGCTGTGAAGTGGAAAGCAGGAGTCCTTGTGCAGAGAGGAATTACAGGCAGTGTATTTGATTTTTATTTTCTGAAACATTCATTCTACCAGCCCTGCATGGCCCTGGACGTGAGGCCAGGAACAGTTAAAGTGTAACTGACTACAGCCCTACTGAAATAGGCTATCTAAACAGGTACTGTTAGGGAGGAAGAGGCAGGAGGACAAGGCTTTGCACATGCAGTTCGATGCAGAACACTATCTGACAATAATCAGCTTGCAGGAATGAACGACTAGCACCCAAGGAGGCAAGCAGAGGAAAGGTTTATAAAGAGTACCATGGACATAGGACTGTTTCCTACCAAAGAGATCTGGTAGGGAAAGGAATCGAGCAGCTAGGACATCTCCTGGTCCTCCGAGATCAGAGATAAGAGTTTCTGGAATGTGATTAATGGTATTAGGAGTAGTCCTTTGAGTGCTTTTTTGAACATGTCCTTTTGGTAAGACATTGTTGGGTAGTTTCTATGAATTATTTCACCTACTCCTCACAGCAACCAAGAAAAGTAAGAATTATCATTCCGCTTACAGAGGGGGGATTCAACGGCTTCTTGTCAGGGCTGAATCAAAAGCTAGGTGGCGGTCTGATTCCCAATCTCTACAGAATGGATCACTCAAGATGATTTTGAGGGAGAGGGACAGAGCTTCTTGGACTTTGACAAAATAGCAAAGCAAATGGAATCTCTGGGGAGCCTTCCACACAAACAACCTTGTGCAAAACTGGCCTCTGTGTGCAGATTCTGATACCTTTCCATACGTGTGGGACAGAAAGGGAAGGGGAGGGCAGGGGACAGCACAGGGAGAAAGAAATGGCTGGGTTGCTGAGATGGAAGAGATGTCTGTGATCAACACTCAGGGTATTCTGATACTCCAAACTGAGATGATTTCTCTAACATTAATTTTTAAAAGTTTGATGCAGAAATAGGAAGATGAATTAAGTCCTCGCCCTTGAAGATGTCCCAAGACAAACACTCCCATGTGTAATGCAAGGGGGTCAACCACGAGCGAGAAGGCAGAAAAAGGGTGACTGGCTGTGTGCTAAATTAGAGAATTGAAATTGCAATTGTCCTGACCTAAAAGTTCTAAAAATGATTTCTGTGAGATTCAGGGGAAGAGGTTAGGGCAGAAAATGCTTGTGACAGTGGGTTTGTGGCTTGTGGTTTCCCTCCACAAACCACAGAGGGCTAGCAGCTCTCCCCAAATTAAGGTAAGGCTCAAGATTCATGCAGTCACTACGTTTCTGATCTAGTAGAGTCTTGGGCAGTATAAGTCCCGATTCTCATTTCCAAATGCGGCCAGTATCAGTGAAGGTTGATTTTGCCTGGATCACACAGGTGTTTTGTGATGGATACATTTCAAGTTAAGGATAAGACACATTTCAAATTAAAAGTGCAGCAGTTCTTGCCAAGGATTGTGTGAGTTTGGTGGCTACGCCGCCCAGATCCCAGCAGGCCACCTGTATCATCCACGTCATTGTCTTAGAAACCAGCATTCTCAGCTACATCTTCAGTTCCTGAGTGGAAATTCTTGCCTTTCCAACAGCTGCAGATGTGAGCTTGGGTGCAATTTATTTTTCCCTTTGCTCGGACTTGTTCCACACATGAATCTTCTCTTAAGCCCACGCCTTTCATTTCCTTGGCCAGTTTTTTCTCTCGTCTTTGAAACTCAGCCAATTCAGGGCTTCCCACTGGAGAAGCCCCTTCCTTCCTGCATCCCCTGAGAAGTGTTCACTGAGTTCCTGTCAAGGCTCAATCTACCAGACCCAAGTATCTGTTAGGTACTTGACACAAATTGAGTCTTACTTCAGCCTCAACACGGCAGTTCCATTTCACAGATTAGGAAACTGGGGCTCAGCTGGAGTCACTCCTAGGAGGTTCACATAACCAGCACATAGAAGAGCCACAATTTGACCCTGAGAAGCCACAGATGGCAGGAGTGCAGAGTCAGTCAGGGCCAGGTTGCATGTATTTGAGTCCCAGCCCTGCAACGTAGTAGCTATATGACCTTGGGTAAGTTGCTTAATTTCTCGCTCGTGCTATCATTATTATGCCTCAGCTTATCTATGTCTCAAAAGTTTGCACTGTTTCTCACACTTGCCTGAAGAATGCTTGTTTTAGGTCAGGCTCCCTGGGAAACAGACTTTAAGATGGGGATCTGGGGGCAGGAAGGTCCCCACACTCCTGAATGCCTCTTGTAGGGGAGGGAGGAAGGCAGGACGAAGCCGATGGGGAAGGTGAAGTGCAATGCAGGTACAACACAGGCCTCTGCACTTTCATCAAGAGCCATGAGCCAGGCTGGCCTCTCTCATTGTCTCAGGTCGGGCGAGGAGGTTGGGCTTTCGGTCTTCTTCCCGCCCCCACCCTTCTCAGGGAGGAGTTGCTGGGTACAGGCTGCCTCCAGAGATAGATCTGAACCTTGGGCTGGGCAGGACAACCCCACAGGAAAACGGAGCTGTGAGCCCGAGATGCCGATGTTGTCTGGCATCTGGGCAATCTGTGTCTTAGTCGTGGGAAGCATCTAAGTGTCTTACCACAAACCTAAACAGCAGAAGAGTGGGAATCCTCCCGCCACAAGGCAGGATCACAGCAAGTGCGACTGCTTTGATATCGCTTGAGACACTCATTGGCATGCAGTGTTCTGAGTCTCTGGATGGGGGCCCAGGATTCTGCAAGTTTCCCAAGCACCTAGCGGCCGAGTACACACTAAGGTTTGAGAACCAATGTCCAAAAGAGTCCTGAGAAGTCAGTTTCAAGTAGTCATTTTATTAAATTCTCATACTTCGTTTTAAGAATTCATGCTAATTTTACATCTTCTTTCATAAGACAGTTGTGTGTTTTGAAACAAAAACACTTTCTTTCCCCTCATATCTTCAGAGCTACAGATCGCACTGCCTTCCCTGAAAATCCCTGCACAGGCCCGAGGGTGCCTGCACCTCCGTTTGAAAAGTTCCGTTTTCTCTCTTTGTCTCTTTGCTAACAGCCGTGGGTTAAATGTGAGCTCTGCCCTCAGGAAGCTCCAAGTCCGGCACGGAAGTCCTCCCCAGGCATTTTCTAGAACCACGGTCTTTCTCCTGGCTGCCTCTGCCTGTCAGATTTGCCACTTTCAAATTTATTTTCTGGGAGCTGGGTAACCTATGCTCTTAGGAGTTAGCAGACCGGTTTTGCTGGGGACTGCCACACATCACACCCCGCCCCCGCCGTTGATCAATTGCTTTCCATCTGAGGGCATTGTTAGCTGGTTTAGTTCCTCCTCTGTTCAAGTTCCCTACTTTCTGGATCATTAAATTGTTCTCATTCAAATACAGCCATCTATTTCCTCTTCGAAGTTTGGCTGTCTTGGAAACCCAAGAGCCCCTCAGGGAGCAGAAGGCCTGAGAGGACCCAGTGATTTAGAACTTCTCCACACCAGGCCCCAACATTTCTCAGTTCGCTTCCCAGAGGGGCCTTCACAGTTCCAATCTTAATGCAGAAAGTACCTTCGGAGTTGGAGGGCACAGGACAGGAGGGGGGCATAAAATGGGACAAGAGTGATTTGGAATTTGTGACAAGCAGCTTTCTTTATCCAGGTAGGCTCTTTTCCAGAAAGCTCTACTAATAACACTATTCACTTTGGTAACAGTTTTCATCGTGAGAAATCCCCAGGTCCTTTAGGGGGAGAAATCATATCACCCGACGATGAACTTGATCTGCTGAAGGGAACAAGTTAACAGCTGCTGAACAGCTGTATTACTCTAGCCAAGGGAATGGGAGGTTTAAGGCCTTAGAAGAATTTAGGGAAAGGTAAGCAGAACCCTACCTTTTTTTTTTTTTTTTTAAATGGGAGGCAACCAGAATTCATCTAGGGTTAAAAGCAAGACTCTGCCTACTTCACATTCAGCAGTCAGTCCTAAAACCATAGGAAGAAACTGGGAAACCAAGAGAGGAACTCGGGAGCCAGAGCTGGTATTTACTGGGTACTTCGTGCACTAGGGACTGTGCCAAGCCATTTGTGAGAAGCATTTGACTCCTCACACCTAGACGTAGCTTCTAGTATCACCCTCATTTCTTATAAGGGTAAACTAAGCCACAAAGAAGTGAAGGGACCTGTTCAAGTTTACCTGGTGAATAAGGGGAGGTCAATTTGGTTCCAAATCCTTGCTTCAACTGTCCTACCCGATCACATTGGCCGAGACGCCAATTTCAGTGCCATTTTGCCTGATTCTACAGGAAGGCTGTGACTCCTTCAAAAACGAAAGAACTAGCCTTGAGGTGTGGCTCAGTAGGGTGCTTGCCTAGTATGTATGAGGCCACGAGTCCAGTCCCCAGTACTGCAAGCAAACAGAAAAAGACATCGCAAAAAGTTAAGAACTGTTTCGGCTGGACACACCATCAACGTAACTCAGCAGCTACTTTCCATCAGGCAGGGAGAAGAGAGGATCCCACACTGGGTATGTGGCAGCTCATCCTCTGGGTTTCAGCCTTCCGTCCCTCTCCACTTCTAGGAATTTCCCCCAGTGGCACATTGAGCAGCATGGAGCCATGTGCTGTTCAGACCAGCCTCTCGGTGGGTGATTTATGGGCCTCATATCCTTCTACCATCCCCAGAAAGGAGTGATCCTTCTTAGTTATCGCCCACTGCAGCCAACTCCTGTCAAACTGCCTCCGCAGACCCCCTTTAATGACCGTCATTCTCCTACCAGGAGGAAGCCAGGGGACAAGATCTGAGGGAGATCCATCACCCCCGAGAAGCTTCTCAGTCATTCCCAGGAGAGGACCCTGCTGATTGCAGATGGGGGTAAAGGATGGAGAGAGTCAAAGGGGACAGGTAAAAAGAGGAAGGAGGCAGAGAGAAGGTAGGAGAAAGAAAAGACAGAAAGGAGGCCAGAAGGTGAGTGAATGGACATTTACGTGGATGATTAATGATGTGAGGAAAGCTTCCCCTCCCCCCACAAAGCAGGACCATGCCTGGTTTTGCTCAGTTCTGCATCGTCAGCACCAAGCACAGTGACTCACATAGAGCAGGGGCTTCAAGTACTTATTGAATGAAATTAAAAACAAAGAGATGTAAGAGTACAGAGAACACAAGTCCTGGTACAAAAGAGGAACTCAGCGAGTGCTTAATGACGTGACTAAATGCCTGCATTAAGATGGAAATAGTTTGGGGAGGGGGGAGGAGGAGACCATATCCAGGCAAGGGGCCCGACAGATCCATCAGGGGAAGAAGAATTGAAGGCTGAGGGCTAATCTCCACGGGCCGTTCCCAACAAGAGGGGCCAGGCCAGGGCACAGGCTCAGGGCTTCAAAGCCAGTGTGGGTGATCAGCAGAAAAAGAGCTTTCTCAGAGGGATCAGGAAGCCAGCAGCATGTATTCAGTCTCAGGAAGAAGTAGAGCAGCAGAGGCCCAGTCTCACCACCGCTTTCTCAGACTCTGCACTGATCCAGGCCTGCAGTGCAACGTGCAGCAGAAGTTTGCTGAGTGAATGCATGAGAACAGGATTGTGAGATGGGTCAGGAGTAGAACTTAGAGGTTTAGTGCGGTTTTGAGGCAGACATAGAGACTTCAAGGGGAATATCCTGTCTTAGGACCTAGTGGTTCTAGGCAAAGCATGTGTACATTGTTTCGACTTTCATGCTGGGACAATGGTTCTCAGCAGGTCACTTGCCTCCCCAGTAGGCCTTTGGAAATGTTTGGAAACATTTTGGTTGTCATAAGTTGAAGAAGGTTCCACCTGCATTTAGTAGGACCAAGCCAGGAATTCTGGTAAACATACTACAGTGCAGAAGACAGACTCTAAAACAAACAGTTATGAGGCCCCCGATATCACAGTTGAAAGGGCTCTGGGAACCCTAGCGTCTCCCTGTTCTAATCCTAGGCCTCATTTGGGAGTACTTTAGTTGCCTTGATTAAGATCACTGCCTTTGATAAAGATTTACTGAGCACTGACATATAAAAGTGAGTATCTGCCAGCGTCTCTTTTTTCTCTTAAAGAAATGGTTTTGAGGCAGGATATTAGGGTGTGGCAAATTGGCTGGGGAAGTGGGTGTGACATGTTGATCACACAGTTCTAGGACACATGTGCAGAACATTTCCCAAAGCCCAGCACTTGGAACCAATCAGAGTGTAGGTTTATGATAGGGCGTCTTAGAGCTGATATTAGCCCGAGGTGTGGGAGATACAAAAAGAGCCACCATTGAGCTTAGAGTCTCTGTGTTCTCTCTTTTACAGTTCTTAGCCTGTAAAATGTACTTCTTTTGCGTCTTTTAATTGGCCCTCATTTGCTCTGTAAAACTGGTTTATTTTCCTCCCTTTAATAAATGTAAAACTTTCTTTGCTGTTGTCTTGACCAGTTCTTTGTTCAGACAGAAAGAACCTAGAAACCACCTTTAGAAGGAGACTTCACCACCCTAAAACCTGGTAACAGTTTGAGATTCAAAGAAGGCCAATGTGAACACAATCCACTATACAGCCCAGCCAGAGATGTGATATCACACCAGCACCCCACATTCACCATGGCCCCTGAAGAGGAGCTCCATGTCAGTTACTTCTCTTTAGCCTTCTGGAATTTACAACTTCAGATTTTAGAGCTAGAATGGTCTGTAGGAGCAGTGAGTCTTACTACCTTGTCTTACAAGTGAAGAACATGAAGTCTAAGAGAAAAAAAGTCATGTCCCTGGTCACAGGGCAAGCAAATGGCAGATCAGGCCTGGAATCCAGATCTCTGGACTGCCAGCCTTGAGCTGTATGAGAAAGTGCTTCTGGTTTCCAACAAATACCTTCAGAAATAAGAAGTGTACGATGTTACACATGTAACATGTGGAAAGATCTTCAGATATTCGGGTAATTAGGCGAAGATCACATGAGACTGACCACTGCTCAGTGAACGAGACACTAAGAGAAGGTTCTAGTTGGAGACTGTGGTTGAGTAATTTACCTGTGATAGAAAGGGAGCCATTGTTTGAAGATGTCCTTAACTATTCATGGGACAACACAAAGATCTGATGAATAACATGACTGTAAAATAGTCATTATCTCCTATAGGCCCAAGGAAAGGCAGTAGGAGGAAGTAAAAAGATCAGTACCAGGAATAAGCACTGGTATTTCTTGCCTTCTCCAGGATCCTGAAACTTACTTTGATGATGCAAATTTGTTCTTCATTTGTCCAGGGAGAACATACCAGTGACTGACTTATTTGGAGTAACTGTTACAGAGAAAAGACTCAGCGGGGGTGGGGGTCATTTAATAGGTCAGAGAACAGAATATCCTCTACCCCCTAACCTCCCCATCTACCTACCCACTTCTGAATACTCTATTCCTGTTCCACCCACCCTCTGAGGCATTTCTAACCATCTCCTCAAGAAAGAACTAAATCTGTACAACTTCGTGACCCACTAGCCCTTATATCTACGTATACATGCACTCTGCTATATTAGGGATTTACTTTTTGGGTGGCCTTTCTCACTAGTCATGAAGAGGTACTAAATCAATACTTGTTGACTTGTCAAAGCCAATTCCTTGAGTGTAAAGCAGGCAAAATTGGTAACCGAAGGAAGAAGGTACATACCAGAAGAAGAATGGAATATATATGTTGGGGATGGAGGGCTAAATACTGTTTTTATGTTCTGAAGGAAGAATACTAATATTTCCCAGTCCTTTACTCTAGTTCACTGATAAGGAAATGGGTACTCAAAAGAGCCAGGATTATACAACATCAAAACACAAACTTTCAGACTGTCTATGCAGCTCAGGGGTACAGCACTTGCCTAGTGTGTGCGAGGGGCTGGGTTCAATCCCCGGTACTGCAAAAACAACAATGACAGAACAAAATAACCCCCCACAAGATTTTGTTGGTCTACTAACCTGTCTTGTGCTCTACTTTTGCTACCAGAGTGTGAGAAATCTATTTCCTCAATAGATATAAATAAATTTGATTTGATTTATGGATTTAAGATTTCTGAAGTTATCTATTTGAAAGATTCCACAAAGACACAAATAAGCTATATTCAGCTAAGCATTTAATGAATTGACCTTAGTTTTAAAATTTTCCCAAATCAGGTCTATTCCAGAAAATCTAGAGCTTTCCATAATCACTAACCATTAGAGGCAATTTAAGGTAATGGAAACAATATAGATTGGAGAATGAAAAGAGCAAGGTATGATCATAATGCTGCCATCTATGAACAGATTCTCAATTTTCTTTTCTGTAAAATGGGAACACAATATTCAGTTCACACGGGCCTGTTCCGAGGAGACGGGCCTGAAGGTATTTTTGTAAACTGCAAAGCAAGATGGAGGCATTAGCTATTATAACTGCAGAAGTTTTGGCATTTTGTGCCCACCTGTGAACACCTGATTTCAAAGCAGCTTTAATTACGTACAGTATATGGAAAAGTTAAAAATAAAAACCACCACGCTGAATTATGTACAACAGTATGCCTGCTTACAGATGTCAGTTTTCAAGTTCACTGTTTCTCCTTTCCCACTGCACGTCAAGGCTGAGAGGACCTTGTAATTTGTAGCATAGTTAGTGTAGCCACAGATGCTATTCTGGTGCCTCCCGAAGGCGTAATCCTTGTTAACCTCCAACTCTCGGAGGCACACGCTGGAGATCCTGCTCTCGTTGTGGGTATAATTACAGACATTTTTAGCTCTCCAGAACTTTTCTTCAAAGAACAAAATGTTCTGAAGAAATTTTTAACCCATCATGCAGAAAATATTGTGAAAGTTTAATTTAAAAAATTAAAAAAAAATGTTCAATCTCTGTGGGGCCTGAGAAAGCATCACAGGAAGTACCTGTTGGGGTACTCTGTCTGTGAGCTATTAAGGGGATTCTGCAATGTCATTTGTGGTCAAGCAGGACGAGAAAGGGTGAGGATGACACGGTCAACACATGCCGTGAGACTCACCGGGCACAGGCCGTGCTGGGCTGCACAGCACACGTCTAAGAGCAGACACAGCACGTGGAGGTCCTTGAAGTGTCCCGGAAACCTATGGCCTCAGGTCACCTGGGGGACTTATTTTTGTGGTCTTTCAGGATCTTTGCTTTAAAGCTGGCTTTCACATTGTGTTCAGCAGGATCTCAGAGACTCCTGGAGGGGGTCTCAGGTGCTCCCACTGTGGGGCTGAGTTCTCTTGGTCCCTAAGAGAGCAGTGCACAGAAACTTGGGCACCACTGCTCCAGAGCAGAAGAGGACTTGCAGCCTCTGAGTCGGCCTAAATCTTACGTGTTCCTCTCCAGACTACATTGTCTGCATTGTTCCAAGTCAGCGGTGCAGAGTGCAGAGTCACAAGGTCGAGTTAAACACTAGGCCACCCCTCCTGCGACCCTGGTGAGCTCTGCCAGCCTCTGCTCCCTCAGTTGTGCGATAGCTGAGGAATTCGTCTTGTAGACCACACGTGGCACGTGGCTGGCACATAGTGGAGGCTCAAGATACAACACTCACCACATCTAAACACTCATCTGTTGCTTTTGTCTTGTATTTTTAAACTCTTTGCTCATCCTCAGTGATAGCCATCTGCATCCACGCCTCTGTGTATCACTACTGTGCCCATGTTTGCTTATGTCTCTCTACCCAGGTTTTATACCTCTTTAAAACATTTGTGGTCTATATTTTTATATATAAATGATAAGCATTCACCATAGAAGATTTAAAAAAATTCATACGAGAAATGAAGAAGAAAAACAATACAGCAAAATAATCTATAATTCTACCACTTGGAGCTATTCTGTTAACAAAAACATGTTCCTTTTCAATTTAAGCTCATTTGAGAAATGCCTGAGCAGCTTCCTGGGGTTATTCTTCTGTGTGGGTAAACTTACATTTACCAAAATCTCCTATCCTTTAAAAAAATACTAATATATTCATATATTTGGATTCCAGCAATACAGAAATAAACTGAATACAAATGCAAATCTTCCTTCACTCCTTCCCACCCCATCCATCCCACTCATCTCCCAAGGAAACCACCATCAAACATATTTACAGACATTTTCCTATTTGTTGCCATATTATACTCAGTCATTGGTGCTTAAAACCGTAAAAGATGGTCTTAGATCTACTGTTTGATTTTGGACTGCCAATTCAAAGTGTCTGATCTTAATACCAGACTTGGTGTTTCTCTGCAATCGACTTTCTTAAAAGTCCAGGGTAGTGTGCTTGACCTTCGTACTTGTCTGAAACACTTCGGAGCTGGTTTGAAGAGCAGGTTCTGAATCAGTAGGTTGGGAGTGGGGTGGAGATTCTGCATGTGTACCCAGTTCATGATGCAGGGCCCTGGAGCACTCTGAGGGCCGAGGCTCCAGGGCACCCACTTGCCCAAGTTGGGCATTTATTTCCTTAGCTTGTCTAACCATCAAGATGGGCGCTTCTCCTAGAGAGCCCACTCAGCGGCATCATCAGCCTTCCTTCAGTGACCAGAACACACAAATCTTGAGATTTTAAAGGACAGGATATGAATTTCCCTGGGGTGCTGGGTCCCAAAACAAAAGGGAATTCAGTGTTGGGTTTCTTCTGCATGGAGAAACATCCACAAGGTCAGAACATATCATAAATATTACCCCAAACTCCCCAGACATGTAGCATGAGCACTTGGCTAAAGACATCCAGGATGGGCAGGGAGGCTGGGTTGACCTCCAGGGAAAAGATGCCCAGGGAAGCGCAGCAAAGCTGAAACGCTCAAGGTCAACTGCGGGGGTCAAGCACTTTTGGCAAGCCAGCTGGGATGACGGATGGAGAATGAGAAGAAGAGGCGGGAGTCAGGGAGAGCATACACTCAAGGCTCTCGAGACTCATCGTGATGATGGACACTAGAGAAGGGAGGGTGCAGGTACGGAAGGGGGACCTGTGTCTGCACACACCGCCTGCGAAAGCAGGGCAGCTGGGCTAGGGTTGTGTGCACAGGCAAGGAGCGGTCCTGGGAACGGAAGCCAGAGGCCCACCTCTCTCAGCCCAAGGGTGGCCTCTGTGAAGCTCTCCTGCCCTCAGTGTGGCCAGTTCCACCAGGGCAGACTTGCAGCACAGTCCCTTGGCCCTTTAGAATGGCTTCAATGCTGGGTTGGGGTGGTGGGGCAGGGCCTTAGGAGATAATCCGGTGGTCAGACTCCTCACCAGCCTTTGGGGTGGCTGAGGGGCAGTGAGAATTTCCCTCTTCTCAGCCAACTCTGAGAATGAAAGAGCTGGGATTTCTGCTCTACACCTTCTGCAAAGGATAGCACAGACTGGAGAACATGTTCCTTAGGGATTCTACAGTTGAGCACACCATATTTCATTTCGTTTTGTTTTGTTTTTAAGCTGTTGGCTACTAGAGAATAGCTGAAGTCCAAACCCATTAGGAAAAACCTTTCCCAAATTGACTACCTGTTCTTAAATTTTCTTTGCTGTTAGGCAAAGCTCATTTCTCTGTGATTTGTCTACAACCATCCTTCCTCCAAAAGAATGGAAACTATCTCAAGAAATCCAATGGACACTTATTTGCAGTTTTCATTAACATCCATTAAGATACCCACAGAAAAACTGTAAAGGTTCAGTTCAGGGAACCGAGATCTTTCATGGGCTATGCATGGTGACACCTGCCTGTAAACCCAGCTTTTGAGAGGCTGAGGCAGGAGGATTGAAAGTTTGAGACCAACCTACACAGTGGGACCCTGTCACAAACAAACAAACAAACAAACAAACCTTTTGTGAATTTGACTTGCATAGAATCAGAAAGAGTATTTCCTAATTAAATCAAAACAACAGTACTGAAAATGACAGCTATGGTGGAATAAAGTGAAGGGCTTTCATTTCAAAACCAAAATTTGACAGTCAGCCTCAATTCTAAGATGACCTCTTTTTATGGAAGATCTCCAAGGAAAGGAAAGTATAACATGGAAAGATGGCCAGAAGATTCCATCCATGGCCTGACAAGGCCTGATCTGGGCAAAGGAAGCCAGAGGCCCTCACGACCTGGGATACCAGTTCCACCATCACTGTGTCAGAGCACTGGACACAGGGCCATCCTAGAGTAGGCGCTGCATACATTTCCCTCGGACGAGTAGTACGATGGTTACACAGAGGAGAGAATGATCACTTTTAAATCAAAAGTTCCAGGACCTCTTATCTGGCTTCAGATGTCCAGTAATGGTCTCGAATTAAATGCCTTTCAGGTACTTCAAACTCATTACGTCTACAATTCCAACTCATCGAGCCCTACCTCCTGTCCGCACACAGGGCTCCTTTCGGGTTCTGGAGTTTCTCTACCATCTTTAACCACCTGAGCTTCTCTTTCTCACCTTCTTCACACACAAAAATCCCAGTGCAAATGGGACTTTCTGATTCCTTCCAGGACACATTTCACCTGCACTTCCTCACGGGCCTCCTTTCTTACTTAGCACTGACCGCAGTCGGAGGCTGCATCTGTGTCTTTTGTACGCTAAGGAGGAGACTAAGTCAAACACACAGGCATCTGGGCTCTCTTGGTACTTTTTTAGCTGCAGTAACACAGAACTCTCTCTGGGGGAAGCAGAGAAGGCCAAGAGCTCTGGCCACTAACTACATGTGTTCGATCCTAGTTTAGGAAATAGCAGACTTATAACTGTGTAGGAGTTTAGCTTGGCAGTGAGGTAGCAGGAAGCTGAGCCTCACAAGAAGACAAAGAACTGGGGACGGGGGAGCTTTCTCATGACTGCGTGGCTTTCATGTGTCACACGGTGAGGTCTGAAACTTCCGATGGTGTCCACTGACTGCTCTAAGACCACCAGGATCACAGTCGCAGTCAAAAATGTTGAGTGTATTTAGCTGGCTGAAGCAAGGGAGAATGCACCTGACCGGGAGCTCAGCGGTGTGTGTGGGGGACACTCTTAAGGATTTGGGTTCATGTTAGATGATTCAAAAGAAAATCAATGAGGTAGCGTTAGCTCTGGACTGGATGTTTTGAAGAAGTGAGAAGAACTGAATGAATAAGTATTTTTATTTAGGGGGAGGATTAAAGTGGAGCTAGATTTTGCAACGGGTGAAAAAACAGTTTGGCAAAGGACAGCAGTTGCTGTCAAAGAGGTGGATGTGTGGTCACTCTTCTGATCACATACTGACCATACTCATGCCTGAACAGGCTCGCAGAGTGGTTTTGTTCAAAACAGTTGTTCCTCTCTGTTGGGAACGTTGCGGTCCGCTTGTCAGTAGGCCTTGGTTGTTACTTTCTTGGTCTTTTCTACGAACCTGATGCTTACCAAGGGGCTTATTATACGCCAGGTGCTGTGTTAATCACTCTGTAGATGCCTACTCAATTATTCCTCTATGAGGAAGGTACACATTGTAGTCGTTTCACGCAAGAGAAAGGCTTGACCATGCTAGTAACACTCTCACAGTTACAGGAATAAATAAATACCAGAGTCAGACTTCGCATTCAGGTCTGAGCAGCTTTAAATCCTGTGCACCAACCTTGCACACGACAGTGTCTCTGCTTCATCACCAAGTGTTAGCTCCACGCATTCATTTAAAGATTCTTGAACTCATTGTAGCCAGTAGTACTAGGCAGTGGGAATATGGGGAATAAAGAGCTCAAAGAAAATTCCTTGATTTTAGAGCTGCACAATTCAATATGGAAGCCACCAGCTGTAACTGTATGGCTATTTGAGTTTCAATATAAGATTAAATAAAGTCAAAAATCTACTTCCTCAGTTGCATTAGCCATATTTCATGGGCTCAGTACCCACACATGGCAAATGGCTCCTATAGGACTGTGCAGAATAGAACATTTCCATTATGCTGGAGCGTTCTATGGGACAGGACAGTTGTAGAGGAAATGGGATCCCACGCTTCCAGCTAAAATAGTTGTACCTGCTTTTTAAGTCCCGTCCCCTTTGCCCAGTTTTCTAGCTAGGCAAAGAGACAACCATCAAACCCCATCAAGAGCGGAAGTGTGTTTTCGTTCCTGTGGCTGTTCCTGGTGCCCACTGAGTCACGCCCACTTATCTGCCTCACAGCCCCAAAAAGGTTAGTGAGCTGTGGCGACGGCCGAGTGAATGCCACTGAGCACAGGAAGGATTCCAGCCCTGCGTTTCTCATACATCAACAGAACTGTCAGCCTGGCTCATGTTTCGGGATCTTTATTGCTCAGGAAGCTGTGCGAAGCAGAAAGAAACCAGTTTGATTTTTAGGCTCCAGAGGCAAAAAAAAAAAAGAAAGAAAGAAAGAAAAGAAAAAGAAAACTCTTCTGACTTGTAAATGGAACATGTGTGGCCATGGTACAGTAAAGGATGAGTGAGTCAGGCCCTCACCACACGTGGCGCCTAGCAGAGCTGCAGGAAAAAGCAGCTCACTGACTGGAGGGTGGACGGGACCCCTTAGCAGGAGACACAGACACCTACACCTTCCAGTAATGCTTTCTGTGAAAACCCTGCAGCCGGCCGGAGCATTCAGAACCTCTGTGTCCCTGGTCTCCCCTCCTAACCCTGTGAGTCTCTCTTGAGGTCTCAGTATAGGCCCCGTGAGGGGACGGAGAGACAGACAAGAGAAAATCCGTCTTCTTGAGTGCGAAATACTGAGGGGGCCAGCTGGGACAGAGACCGCCTTGCGCATGTTTGCCCAGAGTCCCTTCAGAAGCGGGTAGCTTAGTACAGGCCTCAGACAGATGACCCAGGCGGCCCCACATATGATGTGACTCTGCTCCACCTGTGCAACTAAAGACAGGCTCAGCCAATCAGATTCTGTCTTTCAGAAATTCAAACTGAAAGCAAGAACTGGTCCACTAGGAAACACGATGACAATGTAAGCAGTGTTCTTGACCTCTCTGGGGGCTGGTCCGGGAAAGACCCACTGCCAACCTCGAACCTCCAGCCAGCTCCGAGCCCCCTGTGCCGGCTTGGGTGCACCCTTGGTCCTTGTGTAGCCCTATAGTGCCTCGTCCCTGAAGGAACCTTCCCTGGTTCCACATCAGGAGAGGGTTTAGGAGGCTGAATGGAGGAAAATGGGGAACTGACATTTCAGAAGCTGACCACACGAGGTCTGAAGTGCTCCTACATAAGACTTCAGACTCGGCACTCGCACTAGCCCTGTCACCTATGAACAGTCGCCACCCCTTTGCACCCAGTTTCCCAAGGTCAGTGGCCACTGCCCCCCAGCCAGCGGCAAGCTCGGAAAGGGCTCTCTCCACTCCAGCTGCTGAGACAAAGCAAGGATGACAGGAGGCCACGAGACTGTAGCAGAGGCTTCTCGGGGAAGCTAAAGGTTGGGAGGCAGTGTTGCCTCTCTAAGCCTCAGTTCTTTTTCTGTAAGATGGGAATGAAAATATGACCTAATGGAGCTGGGTGGAACTGATGAAAGGAAGAACGCAAAACACTGGGCCTATGCTGCACACACATAAGAGGTGCTCAACCTCTCCCACCGGCCCCCCTCTCCCCGTGGCCCTTGTCCAGGCTCCAAGACAACAGCCTCAGGCCTCCTGCCTTCTTCCCGCGCCAGCCCGGCAACCTTAGTCACGCTCTGGATCCGGTCCCAGTCTACTTGGCTGAGGCCTGGTGTTCGCTGCACTTATTATTCCAGGCACCCTGTGATGTACTTTTCTAGTGAGTTAATTGCAAAATCCATATGGAGTGGAGAGAAAACATCCACCCAAGCCTGCCATGCAAAGCAGGGAACAGAGGAAGCTTTCCATCTTGGCCAGCACAGCCTGCAGAGGCAGGGGGAGGAAGATGCTGCCTTGCTGTCTGCAGAAAGCCAAAGCTGCCAAGCTCAGCACAAGGCACGAGATGTTCAGGGCCTAGTTACTTCCCCTTTGTGTTTTTTTCTCATCGTGTTAGACAAAAACCCGTTTTAGAAATCCACTATGGGCATAAAGTGTAAGTGATCCAATCTCAGTGAACATGAGAAGTACCTGGGAGGTTTATTTAAAATGCAGATTCCCAAGTTTCTCTTTCTTTTGTTTCATCCAAAAAGTCTGGGATGGGGCCCAGGATTGATTCCCTGCATGTGCCTAATGCAGATAATCTGCAGACCAAATGTCAAGAAACAACAAAGCAAAGTAAAAGTCAGTCATTGCAGCATTACAAGAATGCGTGAGAGGTTCCTGGTCCACCTGTCACCTGCTGTGTCCTCGGGCAAGTCACTTCATGCCCCCGAGCCTCAGATTTCTCATCTCTAAAGCAGGAAAGGTGAATCTCTACCTCACTGGACCACTGAGGGAATAACATCACAGATACTCAAAGTTGAGGACACAACTCTTGGCACATTGAAGGCACTCAGCAAACTGGAGAAACAATTTATTTTTCTTTCTGGAGAAGGCACTTTTAAAAACTGGCTTGGGGCACCTTTGCTACTGAGTGTTAATACAGTTCTGTATCTGTTTACAGTCTACAACACCCACAGAGGGCCTTTAGGGGAAGCCAGTTTTGTTTTGAAAGCACTTTGAAGATGAAAAGGTGTCCAACCCTCCAGAGACTTAGTTGGTGGAAGTTAAAACAAATGTTTATTTTAATTTGCTGAGTTATAATTTATTAAAAGCTTCTGGAAAATGAAAGTACTATTTATGTTCTCACAAGGGACCCAACAGTTTTGAATAGTTTGCAGTTAATTCATTCATTTGTTCAAGAAACATTTGCTGCACACCTGGGTGCTAGGCCAGATAAACGTGCCAGCCCTCGGGGGGTTCGGGGGCTTTAATGACAGCAGCTGGGACCACCACAATGGGGGGCTGAAGAAACCCAGAGAGCTGTGACTTCCCTGGCCTTAGGACAGTGATAAGCAGGAAATGATTCCATTTTGAAAACTTTCAGATTGAGACACAATTTAAAAAGCAATTCTGGTACCAAGAAATGTGTAATTTGAGATCCCTGGAGGAAAGCTCTATTTTCCTCAGAGGTGACCCCACATCTTTCATTTCTTAGACACTCAGAAAAGGCAGGCAGACTCTTCTAAGCTTCAGGCCCTAATAACCAAGTGCTTCACGAGGGTCCACAGGTACCTCAGACTCCACAACATCTAACAGTCAGCTTATCATCTTCCTCTGCAGTTGTACTCCAGCATTTCCTCACTGCATCCACACAGTTGCCCTGCCGACTGCTCTACTCATGTCCCCTCAAAGTTCACTGTTGAAATCTAATAGCCAATGCGGTGATGTTAAGAGGCAAGGCCACCTTCAGGAGGCGATGGGGTCATGAGAGCTGTGCCCTATGAATGGGATTAGTGCTCTTATAAAAGAAGTTCGAGGGAGATTGTGTGCCTCCTTCAACCACATGAGGACAGAGAATGAAGGTACCATCTAGAAATACAAACGCAAAGTGGGCTTTCAATAGATAATAAATCCACTGGCGTCTTGATCGTGGACTTCCCAGTCATCCGAACTGTGAATGATAATTTTCTGTTGTTGATACTTTATTCAAGCTAAGTATGTTGGTTCCAGCAGCCTGAATAGACTAAGACATATGCCCAATTAAAAACTGGGTCACAAACCTGTGTCCACTTTCTCTCCCATTGCCTGCATCTATTTAGTTACTAATTTTATTGCTTCCTCCACCTAAGTACCTCTTAAATCCACCTGCATGATCACTACTCCGATTCCAGGGGCTACCATCTGTGTCTAACTCTCCTTCAAAGGGTGAAACCCATGGTGATCGTTCAAAAAGACACATGCAGATTCAATTCCTTCCTAGAAGACTTTCAATGGCCTTTTCCCCTCTAAAGAATCAGATTCAAATACCTACATACAGTGTCCAAGGTCCTGCTTATTCAGGCTCACCTCCCCCATCCTCCTGCCCCAGCAGTCACATTTTATCTGCACACCACACATACTGTGACAGTTCCTGGCTAGTGAGTGCCTCCCGCCTCTCAGACACGACATCACAGCTTCTCTTCCTCCTCTCCGATGCATGCCTGGATTCCCTCCACCATGAGGTTTGTTCCCTTGTCACTTCTCCTGGATGGAGAAACCCTCAGAGGAAGGTGCTCAACTGTGCTGCTGCGCCAGCCTTGTTATTCCAGGCTATGGAGAGACTTCAGGTGCTTCAGGTACTTCACCAGAGTTGTTCTTTGCTTGTTCTGGGCACAGAGGAAGAACCCATTTCCCTGCTCTCTTCATCTAGGTGGGGCCACATGGCTAAGTTGGACATGGGCCGTGCAAGCAGCAAGAAAGGCCATGTGTTCCAGACAGTGGAGCTAAAAGATGGGGGAGCCTCCATTGCCCTGCAACCTTGAGAGATTATGTGGAGCACAGCATGATGGGTAAGTGCAGTAGACAGACTGGGGTTTGTATCCTATCCTATCCTAACAAAAGAAACAAACTGTTGAGTCACAGATACATAGGATTGTTTATTACCCCAACACAAATTAACCATTCATTGTCAGATTAGCTATTAATATATACTAACAAAGAAATCTTGTTTCTATCTGCAGTTACTAAAAAAGGGCCAGGAAATATCAGGCTCTCTATAAACATCTGATGGATGGATGATTGTAGGAATGGATGAAGGAACAAATGAGCCTAGATATGAGATTGGGACTAGAAAGTAAATAGCCACCCCAAAAGCTCTCTTTCCTCCACAGTGCTCTTTTTACCTCCATTTGGACCCAGAGGCAGGATTTAAGCTTTGGATTCTCTTCTCTGAAGTATCTCTGTACGGGTGCCAACCAAAACTATATGCGGACCCTGGGCTACATCTCGGTATCTGGAGGAAGGACACTGGTGCCCTGTATTTGCCAGTTTTCTACCAAGCCATAATCCTACTGACTTTGAACTTCATGCTTCCAGGGTTCCA
Source organism: Hystrix cristata (assembly GCA_004026905.1). NCBI lineage: Eukaryota > Metazoa > Chordata > Mammalia > Rodentia > Hystricidae > Hystrix > Hystrix cristata. Next base: position 58,190 of record PVJO010006572.1, on the reverse strand, counting down.
TCTGGACTTGGTCCCAAGAACGGGGGTTCTCGAACTCTTCAATTCAAAGGCTCCTAACAGTTCTCTCACCAACCCCCTACACCAGATTAAAGAATGGTCTCATTGGGCCAAATACCGGTTTTATACGAGGGGGAAATTTTCAATAACAATCCTCAAATCTTTCAGTGCATCTCAGTCAAGCACAAAAGCAGAGGCTGTGAGTTTGGGATTGATTCTACATATTTTCAAAAACAAACACAAACATAGAAAATGTCATTCCAAAGTCACAGGTTCCTGAAATTACCGCTTAGCAAGAAGGTCAGGTCACCACTAAAGATGTCTAGTAGGGAGCATTTAGCTGATTGTGATAGAAAGATCACTGTGCAGGCGGCACTGAGGATGCAGTGAGGCGGAGCAGGGAAGGCAGAGAGCCTGGTGGGGAAGGATAGTAGGGCTCTTGAACAAGGGAGGCAGAGGAATTGTCTTTGGGTCTGTGTGCCATCCACACAGTTGGTTTCTCCTGTCTCTAGCTCTGCTGTGTTTAAGTCAGCTTGTTAGGGCTGGGCATGAAACCACAGGAAGCCCACAGCACTGAGACAGGATGGGCCTGCAGTACACAGACTTGGGTTCATATCCTATTCCATCTCATCCATCCTAAACCATTTTAACAGGTACATTCTGCTCGTTCTGAGTACATTCCCAATCTTGTGCAACTTTTACCACTCCCTAATTCTAAAGCATTTTGATCACCCCAAAGCAAAACTCCATACCCACTAGGTAGTTACTCCCTTGCCCTCCTCCCCAAGTCTATGGTTGTTTCAACTAAAATCAATACTTTAAACACTGCCAGTGGCTTTGCTTTGGTGAGAAAGCTGGTGGGAGCTGGTCAAGCAAGAACTCGTTTTCTGAGCACACAACATGGTCACGGCTGTGGGAGGTGCAGGTGCATGCAGAGCTGTGAAGTAGCTTGATCTGGGCCCTCTAAGGAGCACAGTGGAGCTGGAGACTGAAAAGTCACAGAGTGCTGAGAGGGGGGGCCAGTGAGGTCAGAAGGGGCCCAGTTTGGGTGCACTTGACGCAGAGGGACTTAAGTCCATCAAGGAGCAGAGGCTCGGCCCTTTCTTGTCCTGCCGGAAGTGACCGGGGGATGGTTTCAGGAGCACAGGGACTGGGAGACAAGTGCCTCCTCCTGGCTGACAGGTCTGCAGAGGCGGGCCCTGGCCTGGATGCGGACAGCTGGAGCTACAGCACAGCGCACTTGGAGGCGCTGTGCAGCAGCCACGGACAGTTAATGAGTGATTTATTGGTGCTGCAAAGCAGCAGCTTCCCTGGGACCTGTTCCTAATTAACAACCACTAACTGCATGATGCCGCTATTTTTTTTAAGCTAAAAGAACACCAGCCCCCAAAGCTCTTCTTCCCCATTTTAATGGGAGGAAAGACTTTACCTTTGCTTTCAGGTTGATTCTGAAATATAGCAGGTATTTGGCAGAAATCCCCACCCACCCTTTCACTCATGCACACACACACACACACACACACACACACACAAACACATGCCCATGTACTCAAACCCACATGGGCTTGTTCTGTGTTCTTCATGCACTGCCAGACATTTGTTCCTACACTAACACAATTATACTGATGCCACACATTCACATAGTGTCACACAAACCTGTACTTTACAATTGCAATCACACACACACACACACACACACACACACACACACACACCCCAACATATCCTTAGGTCAGCACACAGCCATACATATACACTCACAGCCCTGCTGTTAAGGGACAGGCCACAGGGCCACGCACATGACTATTCTCTGTGGCATCATATCTCCAGGGAGGGGCTAATTTAGAAGGGGCTTAGGATCTGGTGCCCTGACCTGCCTTGCTCAACTGTGAGGTGGTATGAGCACGAGAGGGGTACGGGACCCATGGTACCAGGGAAGAGGAAGAGGGAGAGGGAGGGAGGACCTTGGTGGCCCTGGAGTCTTGGCATGGAGAGTGGCAACTTATACATCACTCAGTCTGAAACGATTTCTTCTTATATATTCTCAGGGCACTAAAAAAGTACAAACTCACTAGGAAGCTCATGGTACCTGGCATTTACTGGGCATCTGTTGTGGGACCTATGGTTTCCTCCCAAAAAGGTATGCTGAAAACCTAATGCTCAGTACCTCAGAATTGGACCTTATTTGGAAATACAGTTATTACAGTTGTTGTAATTCGTTAAGATGAGATCATAGTGGAATGGGATGAACCCTAATCCGATCTGATTAATGCTGTTACAGGAAGAGAGCCCAGTGAATACAGCGACAAGGGGGAGAAAGCCATGAGACAAAGGAGACAGAGATGGCGGTGATGGCGCTACAAGTCAAGGAACGCCAAGGACAGCCAGCAACCCGCCAGGAACTCGAAACAGGCAAGGAGTATTCCTCTGTAGGTTTCAGAGGGAACAGGCCCTGTGACTGCAAAATCTGCTACTTTTGTTATAGTGACCCGAGGAAGGGAACACAGCGTCCCGTAAGTATGAATTCTATGTCTTCTTTCTCTTTCTGGACCTTGCTCTAGTACTCTGAAACACAGGCATGATCATTCACCAGGATGCACTGAGAACACATTCTGATCTGTGCATATTTATAGAAGGACTCTGATTACATCGAGATAGATGAGTAAACCACACTTCGGCTAGATTTCCACAAATTGGTGGAAAAGTTGTAAGTTAAATACAAAGAGGACCACTGAAAGAAAAACAACGTTCCCGACCAAGGGGCACCCTTCAAAAGGTCTTTGAGTCCCTTCCCCATGAGGAAATGCTGAACCTCAGAGGAGATGACAAGGTTAACTATCACTTCTACTTAAAAGACTTCACCCCAGCGTTGGAGCTCTAGGTATTGAGCTTCATTAAGACGTTGTCGTGTAGAATACAGAGTTAATCAATAATGGGCAGCTCTTTTTCATATTAATTGGCCAGCTGTGCAGAAACAGAAACTAGATCCAAGCCCACCCTTGCCCTCTGGGGACTCTGGGAATGGCTCACTTGCTGGAGCTATGACAGCAGCTCCTGGGGACTGCCTTACCAGCCAGGGCCTGGAAAGGGCTGTGACATTTTGTGGCCTTGGAAACTCCTGTTTGTGAACACATTTTGGCTGTGCTGCATAGCTGCTTTGCTCCTTGGACAAATATGAGTCTCAGCAAGCAGAATGGCAAGCCATCTCTTCAGGTGCCCATAGTCTCCTCCGTATCAAGGAGGCCTGGGAGAGTAGGACCAGCAGCTTTGAAGTCAGGCAGATGTCTGTGTTTAAACTCAGCCTCTTTCACTTATTAGACAAGAGTCCTTAGGAAAAGCACTTAACTAGTCTGAGTCCCTATTTCCTTATCTGCCAAAAAAGAAAATACCAGTCTTGCAGAGTTATTAAGAGGATGAAATGAGATTGGATATTTAAAGATTATATACCTGACCTATACTAATTATTTATTGAGTGCCTATTATTAGTTACTTCATAGTACATAATTCCTTAATATAATTGCACCTACCGTTTTTATTACTATTTCCCTGGACACTGGAACTTGTCACGGGTGCAGGTCACTGAAGGTCCTGGAAGCAAGCTGTCACACCTGGTCCTGCTGGTCTAGCCTTTGTCCTTAGGTTTCAGATAAGAAAGGGAAAAGCAGACTGTGATAGACAAGCCGGCCCGGCACTCACAGCTCGGCCGTGGTATCCTCCAGTTAAAGGAAACAATTTGACACTCCAACTTCAGACAACTCTATGACCACAATGGATCAAGGAAAAGACAAGGCCGTTCTGCAGTCATGTCTGAACTCACACAAAGCCAAGAACACTGTTCCACAACAAAATGGCCAAACGTCCCCTCCTCATCAGGTCTCAGGTGACAGCTAGCACTTGAACCTCGCGTTCTTCCAGCTTTCTCCAGAAGATGCATTCTGGTACCCAGGCACAGAACAGTCCCTGTTCCCTGGCAGCATCCAACCCAGTGCTGAGCTCCACTTCTCTGAACCTACTCCTACATCACTTGCACAAGGCCCAAGCGCTACCTCTGCTTCCTCACGCCCTCTGCCGAGACCCACGATGGCTTTCATGGTGTGTCTTCTTCCTTGCTGCAAAGAGTCACTCAACTCACCTTTGCTCAACTGCCCACATGTGGCTGGACAGCATTCACGGGGATTTCGGTGTTACCTGACCATAGCAGAGGAAACTAGGGTAGCAAGCTGCCAGGGACTTTTCCCTTATCTGACCACAAGACACAGCTCTCTCCCTAGCATCCAGAAACCCAGGCATCCAGGCCCCACCACCTCCAAGCTAACTCTTTTCTAGGAAACTTCTGACAGACCTATCCTGGGATTAGCGGGGGACGAGGCCATTCTGCTTTTCTAGGCAATTTTTCCTAGATGAAGTTTATAATCACTTTCTAAGAGTTACTGCATGAAGGACAATGAATAAAGAAAAATCTGCAAAGCTTCTCCAAGAAGTATGGATCAGGTGAACACAGGATCCACTAGTCAAATAGGAACAGAGTCCAGAGAAATGGGCATAAGAGAGCTCCCATAACAGGTCTGTGGTTACATCCTTAGAGAGGGCTGTCTGCAAGTTTGCCCCTAAGCTGGTGTCTGGGAACTTGGTTGGAAAACAGTGTCCTACTCTCCAAATGATCGGAATGGCTCACTGTGCACAGATTGTTTGTACAAGCAATGGGTTTATGTTAAGCATCTGGTTTCCTTCTGAGCATCTCCAACTTGGTATCCAGTAGGCAGAGGGTGCCCATGTGACCAGCCCTGGATCTAAACCTTGGGCCTGGGCCTTCCTCACCTTCCCTGGCAGACAGCTTTGCTGTGCGGATGTCTTCACAACTCATCACTGTAGGAGCTACACACATCATGCAGAGCTCTGCAAAGAGAGGCTCTCGGGAACTTGGGCTTGCCTTCCTGCAAACCCTGCCCCACACAGTACATTTCCTCTTTGATGATTTGCTTCATATCCCTTTGTAGTAATACATCGTAGTCACAATCCCACAGCATGCAGTACCCTGTGAGTCTTTGTCGTGACTCACTGAGCCTTAGGTGCCCTTTGACACAGGTTCCAAGTCTCAAGGTCCACTGCCAGGGCTCAGATCAGGGTGGGGGCTCTTGTGTCTCCCACTGAGGAGACAGATGATGCAGTGATTTACAGAAAGTCAGGTATTAAAGGGCATTGTGAGCTATAGTACTCTCCCTAAATGTGAATAATAATGGCCAAGCTGCCAGGGCAGGTTCTTGAAAACCTTTTAAAATCTAGCTGTGGAAAAAAATGACACAATATTTTCTCCAAATGAAATCCATCTTTTAGCCATCCTAATTCTAGTGCTGAGGTAGTAAATGATTGAAGGTGGTGGATACAGGTGGAAAGAAGGCTAAATCCTTTGGGTGTAAGCAGTTTCTCTCTTTTTGCTGCCAAGTGAGAGATGCCTAGAGGTGGCTTGCTTCTAATTGCTGTCTAACTTTCCTGCCTTCGCCCATTTGGTTCCTTCTTGAAGGGCCGCCTCCTGCATTTTCACAGCCCACTTCACACCCAAGACGGCTCTTCTTTCCTCCTCTCCCATTTTTACAGACAGCTGGAACTGCAAACAATTTCCCTTTGTTTATACCATGCCTTGAACCTAGTTTGTTCCCTACTTTTATTTTCTTCTTGGAGGTGCACTTGGGAAAGCAATTTATTTTGTAGTTAAGGTACTACAAAACTAAGCACAGCAAACTCATTTAGGAGCCAGGCTGCAGAGTGGGGGTGGAAAGAAAATTCCTTTTCAGTGTTAGGAACATAAAAGCTTTGGCTATTCAGTCAAAGGGAAGTATTTCTTACAGAAGAAGGTTCTTTCTCACACAGCAGACTGGGGGAAACTGGCCCGAGGAAAATCAGGCTTGCTGGAGCTCTTTCCCACTTGGCCCTGGTACCTGGGAACCATCTTGGGAGTTAAGAGCAGAGCTGACCAGCTGCCAGAGCAGAGCAGCAGTGTGCGGGTGTGGAGCCAGATTCACCTGGGCTGAGTCCTCTCTCTGCTGTGCTCCAGCTGTGTGATATGAAAGTACTTCTAAACAACAGTGAGACTGATAGCTATCTCAAAGATTGCTGCTAACATCGGACAAAATATGAAAACACTCTGCGAATCATGAAGTGTTGTACAATTAATAACAACAAAAGCATACACTTGCATAGCACTCCTGTGTGCCACCACTATTTAAACGCTTTAAGTCTCTTACCCCACTTACTTCTTATCACTACCCTGTAAAGTGGATACCAGAATTCTCCTCGTTTGACAGATAAGCAAACAGAAGCATGGAGAAAGGAAGGGACCTACTCTGTCTAACGAGTGGCAACACAGAGTTGACCCCAGTCAGGCTGGCTCTAGAGTCATACTTAAGTGTGGGTCACTCAGCGTTTTTTGGAGGGGCTTGTTTGGTGTGTGGGCACCTTTTTATTAACCTACAAATGCATTGGGGGTGCTTCACTCGTTCTTGTCTCCATCAGGCAATGTAGCCAGAGGTAAGAACTTTGGATTTAGGTGGCCGTAAGCTAAGTATCATCTCTGTGACTTCCGGGCTGGCAAGTTAGTTAAGCTTCTGAGTCCTCAATTTCATCATCCATAAAATGGGAAGTAGAAGCCTCATCTTTTATAGGCTGATCAGGGTAATGAAATAAAACAATGCATGCATACTATCTGGTTCACTGTAAAGGTATAATAAATAGTAAGAATTCTTGTACTTATTGACAGGTAGAGTTTGTGAGTAAAAAGAAATAGAGAAAGAGGAAGGAAGGTGGGACGAAGGAAGCAAGGAGGAAGAAGGAAGTCATTAATGGGGTATTAGTCACAGCACATGAACCGCTCCAGATTCTCTTGGGGTCACCACTGGCAAGGTCTCCGGCTAACTGAACCATCTGTCACTGTGGCCATTCACTCTTTCTTGGGCCCATCAAGTTTTGCACTCAGGGCCCACTGACTGCTTGTCCTGCCTTCTTCCTATAGACTCCGCTGGAGGCATGCCGTCTCTGCACAACCTGCCTGCTTGCAGACCGGGCATGACTTCTGCAGTAGTCATGAAGCGCTCACCAGCATGGCGGCACATCACTGTTCCTTGCTGCTCATCTTTCTTTCCCGCACGGCTGAGATGGCCCCTCCCAAATAAGGCACCGGCACACATGCCTGCCTCAAGCTCTGCTTTCCAGAAAACCAAGACCGAGTCAAATTTGCCAAGACAAATGGATGGGAACTCTATACAAGCAAATTGTTGAGAAACACACTCTGATAATGAGCGGGGCAACCTCTGAGGGATCCTTAGAGTCCAGTTTTAGCAGAGGCAGAAACTGAGATCATCAATGAGTTAAGTTCATGGTTAAGTGTCCGGGGCAAATGCATCAGGAAGACAGTTTCCAGCCAGACCCATAGCCTATCTCTGTCCAGGTATTTACAAATCAAAATTAAAGGCAATTGCAGCCTTCTCAAGAGTCAGGTCCCCCGCCTGTCTATCCTCGCCTGAATTGGGGAAGATATTTGCCACCTTTGCCCCCTCACTGCTTAACTTTTCTCTGGTTCCTTGTCACCTTGAGAAGATTGGCTGAACCAGCCAGTGGTTCAGAACCGTCCTCTGCCAGGAAGAAGCCCAGCTTTCCCCTCTGGCCTCATCTCTTCTTAATCCCTTGAGCTTTAGCCATAACAAACCTTTGTGGTTTCCTAAACAATCCTCCTAGCCAGGAGTCAGCTCTCAGTCTCTCACTGCTGGTCTAATGCTCTTCACTGTGGCTGTGTCCCCCATCACAGGCAGCTGGCATGTCGCTTCGGGAACAGGTAGTTTATGGATTCGCGTCGATCCTGGTCCCAGGGATTCCGCAGGCAATCACTCACCCTCCCTGCACCTTGCTTCACATATCAATCCCATATGAGCCCCTCTAACCTCCTTCACCCTTGTCTCATATGCTTCCCTCCAGCCCGAAGTCAAAGGAAAGAAAGCAATCTGCTTAGGCTGATTCACACGAAATTAAATTTGTGATAAGGATCCAGAGGTTGGGAAGCCAAATCTCACTTGGCATGATAGTCTCACATGCCACTCAGCTCACACTTATCTGTCTTGGTTCCTCTCCTGTCACGTTGTGCTGAGCAGTTGGTTGGGCGAACCTAGTTTATGACTCATCCAGCTCCTGGAGCGCTCTGGGCAGCTCTCCCTGGTTGGGGATGCTTCTGCTGTCCTCACAGCCCACAGCTACCCCAGGGATGATTAGTCCCCTAATGGGCCTTTGCACAGGAGGGAGCTAGGAGAGGGCAAAGAAGAGATGGCCAGGCACCCCCACACTATCATTATGCAAGCCCTGGGACCTTGGGCCGGTCCATCCCATCCCAGAGTCCATCTGTGTTCTGCCCAGATTCTTGTTAGGAAGACCTTATTCTCAGTAAGGGGCCCCAGGAACAGTAGGCCAAAAGGTTTTGTCAAAATTATGACCACATAAATTATGACATTTTTTAGCTCAGGAGTCTTTAAAGGAGGGAAATTAACATTTACAAGATCCAGCTATGTGTTAGGCACTTTCTCTTAATCTTTTTTTTGAAAATGAAATCTACGGTAACAAATACATTTTACTGATGACCTAGTGCCTGTGCTGTGTACAAAGCATAAGTGAAATAAAAACTTCAGAAGACAAAACAGCTTAGTGTGTGCTCTGTCCTCTAGTCTGCTCCTATCTATTTTATAATTTTTAAAAATGATAGTATCGAGTCCCAGAATTTATTTCACAATTGGTTATGACCTACAATACAATTTAGAAAACACTCTCCTGGTTCTTGAATGTGTATAATTACCTTCCATCTTTATCGCAATCTTAGGAATAGGACAGACATTTATTTTTATGTTGCAGATGAAGAAACAGTCTCAGCAAGATTCAGTATTTGCACAAAATCACCTAGTTCCTACGTGGCTGAGCTGGGATTCCAAGCACAACCTGAAAGCCCATTTTCCTTCCAAGTTACCTCACTGCCTGAGATTCCAAAGATCCTATTTGGTTGATGTGGAAACTGATGCTTACAGAGGGGAAGTGAGTGGTCCAGGGTCACGTTAGGACTGGTGACAGTCTAAAATCGAAACCAGATCCATACCTGGCCTCCACACTCTGCGCTGGAACCATGCTGCTGTGGGCAGGAAGATATTTTCCCACTCCTGGTTATGGTCTTTCTTCCCCGTAGTCGTCCTGGGTTAGATGAAGTTGAAGCAGACTTGGAAACCAGTCTCCCTGGACAAGGCTGAGCTTACTGATGGGGAAAAGTGCTTCTCAAATGTCTTGCAGTAGAAATTTTGTCATTGTGCACATCGTTGCTTCCCTTGGAATTGAAAGCCATGCTGGCTCAAATTAAAAGCAAGATTCTTGTTTGCTGCACCTCTCTGCACACCCAGCGGGTCTTAACTGAGTTTCGAGAATGCAATCTGTCTTAATTTAGCCTGGCTCTGAAGCGCCCTGCATCCTTTTCCTCCTTTCCCGGTTCAGAAGTGGGGCGCAGTTGGATTGGAACTGCCAACAGAGCTCGCTGGTGGGGAGTGGATGTGGGGGCATTTGATCCGGGCCCAGGACTTAAAGTCCTTTTACAGGGAACTCCCAGGAACAGCAGTGTTAGTGGCTGTCACGTGCTGACCCCAGACCCCAGGGGATCCCAGCAGAGGGGGTCGTACGGAGCAGAGCCCCTGCCAGACTTCACTAAGGTGGCTTGAGGCAACCGCGCAGAAGGAAGGGCTGGAATGATGGTTAAAGGGCAGCCAAGATTGTCACAAAACAAGACAGCGCTGAGATGCTCATGTGGACGAGAAGGCAAGGCTGGGGGTGGGAGCCGGGCTGCAAGGTCAGAAAGCAAGATGATAAGCAGCAGGATGAAATATGGCATGAGAAACAGCTGAGGACGGTTCATGACCAAAGCCACTGAAAGAGAGAGGTAGAGACAGAGATGGGGAGGGGGAAGCAGAGAGGGAGAGGGAGAGAATGAGAATGGGACAAGACAGTGCCTAAAGGGCCCGCTGCTGGGCTGAAGTAGCTGGGAGGGCAGGAGGGGATCAGATGTGAGTCCCTTTCCCCATTTTCATAGCAGAACCTAAGGGTACTGAGGTCACTGTCAGTGTTAACAAGAGCTCGGGGGAGGGGCAGGGAAAAGAAGCTCTGGAACAGATGCAACCCTTGCTGCCTCCACTGCATTGAGCAGTTTTACAAGTTTCAATCATTGCTGGAACTCTAATACTTACAACAGTACCTGGCACATAGTAGGTGCTCAAGAAAGCCTGGAGAAATGGCAAAGCCCTAAATTAGAAACACTACTTCCTAGCACATTCTGCCCCCATATTCCCTATCACACACACTTATGTTCCAGCTTCATGGTATCGGATACCCCTTCTATTTGTCCATAAAGAATGCCCTTCCTCCCCCTCTGTGTCCATTGCAGTCCTTCCACCCCTGAAAGCCTGTGCACCAGCACTTCCTGCATGGAATCTTCTCAGATGCCTCCTCACTGGGCTTTTCTCTTAAACTTCTATAATCCCTACTCCAAATGTCTTTTCTCTAGGCTGTCATAGTCTGAAGGTGGTCCAGTACAATCTCTAGGTCCTGATCAGCTCTGACAGGTTATGAATTCAGTTTCTTTCGTTGAAGTTTCTTAGGTGAAGAAACTTACATTTTGGATACCGCCATGATTATCTCCTAGACCTCACAGATTATATACATTGAGCTAATAAAAACATGTTTTTTGCAAAAACTAGTACGTTCTATAGTGCAAACTGTAGAGCAGTGCTCAAGAAAGATGAGTACCAGGGAGGAACAGATCTAGGCTCGAACCTTGGCTCTGCCACTTACTGGCAATGTCTCTTTTAACAGTTTGCCTGACCTCTTCACATCTCAGGGTCCTTGGCTAGAAAACAAGGAAAGGTGAAGAATCATGGGCTTGTTGTTGCTAAGGTCCCTTCTGGCTCTCAGACTCCAGATGCTCCGACTCATCAGGCCATTCTAGGTCCTCTTTTGGACCTGAGGGCTCATGGCTTGCACATGCTGCTTATGGAAAACTCTGTCCAGCAGGACACTAATTCCCTGGAAATAGTGAGTGAAGCTGTATTCCTGGGGGACAGTGTATACACGCTGGCTCCCAAAGCAGAATAGCCAAATGTGGGGTTTTAATTTCTAGCCCCATTGATGGGGCCCAGCTTCCCGTTCTAGAAGATGGCATCCCCTTGCTACAGTTGCTACAGTACTCTGGCTACTCTGAATTTTATGAGAACGTTTATAGATTTTTAAACCTGTGTTTCATGGATATGGGGCCAGGTTGAGCAGAGAATGAATGAAGTGAAACTGGCCATGACCTCCTCTCTCCCCAGGCTTTGGAGATGCTCACCTAATGTAAGGGCTGAAAGAGCAATTTGGTTGCCTAATTAGGTTAACCAACAATTTCCCTTTTGACACCAGGCTGCTTGATAATTTGGGGAGTAAGTGTGATCCTATTTTATTGTTTCTTTCCTAAGTGAATGTCTTAAATTGCCTCTGGGATTAAGCCATGGAGTAAATTTGCACCATCCTCCAGTCCCACCATGCCTCTTCATGCCTTCGCCGTGGCTCATGAAATCGCCTCTCCTGGGAGTGCCTCTCCCAAATCACTCACGCCCAGTGAGATCCTAGCAGGCCTTCAAAGCCAAGTGCATAACATGTGCAAAGTGAAGGAGTGAGCCTCTGCACCCTCAGGGCAGAATGAATGGCATCCCACAGCTCTTTAAACAATTAGCACGAATAGTCGGCGTGGATTAAGGACCTATGGAGACCAGATGCTTCACCCGCACAGTGCAGGCTCACAGCAATACCTCCAGGAAGCACATCACGCGAGGTTTTGCATAGTATTTTTAAATTATTGTGATAAAATATAGATGAAATTGCACCACCTTAATTATGTTTAAGTGCATAGCTCAGTGGATTAGTACATTTACAGTGTTGTGCAACCATTATTACTATTCATCTCCAGAACTTTCGCATCAACTCAAGCTGGAACTCTGTTCCCACTGAACAAGAGCTCCTCATTATGCCTTTGCTTAGCCCCTGGTAGCTTCTGGGATGTTGTTTTTAAAATGAGAAAACTGTAGCTCAGAGAGGTGATGCGACTTGTGCAAGGTCTCACAGCTAGGACCTAGCACAACCAAGATGTCAGCTCAGGCCTCCTCACTGGACTCTGAAATTAATGTTCTTTCCTATCTACGACATAGTCATACGTGACTATATCTCCATGCCACCCAACCCACACTATTCATCTTGTTTCTGGAAAGCTAGAAAAGCTGAGTGTGGTTATGGAACAAATTACAGAATGAATCCACCAGAGACACTCTGTGTCATCCTGACCCAGTGGTTGGGAATGGAGCTCCAGATGGAACCTGCGCCTTTTAAACAACATCCATTGAATGCCGACTGTGTGCCTGACCCGCCAGTGCCTCCTCACTGTCCTGCAGCCTGCTGACCCCTCTGTGCAGACAGGGTTGTGGGCTAGCTCTGCCTGATGGCCCTGAGCAGGAAGATTAGTGTTTACGTTACCCAGTCAATTTTGTATTTATTTTAGATATTAAGCAGCAACGTGAAAGCTGCTGACATTAACCTTCAGGGGCAGAAATTGGCTTTAATGGACCCCATAAAAGTTATTATTGATGGCAGCTGCATGCAGCATCACCGTGACCTCAGCGAAAGCCTCCACCGCCATCAATACTGTTGACAATTACTATTGACTAAGGCGAGGCTGGGTGTGGAGGCAGAGTCAATGTTCCTGCGGCGAGAGGTCACCGGGGGTTACGCTTTACATTTCTCATTTATCTGGCAAGGACCTTTGAGAAGTTGGTTGTACATACTTGGTGACCTCCACTGACAGTCTAAAACTCTCACTGATTCAAATGGAGAGAAGCAAAAGGCTCAGACTACAGGACCCGAGAGACATGAGTTCAAACCCAAGCTTCGCTGACTTACTGACTGACGTGTCAGGTGAGTTCTCTGTTGCCCACCTGTTTTCCCACGTGGCAAACAGGAATGCCATTGGGCTGTTACGAGGATTAAAGGTAACTGCACACGTGCGGCTGCGGGCCTCAGCAGAAGTTGCTGGCTTTCCTTCATTCCCGAACAGTGGCCACCAGGAGGCACACTGGCTAGCATGCCATGTGGAATCAAGCTGTTCCGATGGTGAGACCCAAGTTCTCATCAAGAAGGAGTGATCTGGGAAGAGGTTGGATGTGAGAGGAGGAGAGGGTGGAATGGAGAGAGAAGAAAGGGAGGGAAGGAGAGAGGGTAGGAAGATGAGTGGGAATGGAAGGAGAGTCTGAAAAGAACCAAGACATTCAAGATAGGGCCTAACTGTGGCTCATCTAGAAATGTGGCACCATGCACATCTCTTGTGTGGTGAACATATTATTGTGGTCAGCTTGAGTCAGAATGCCCAGCTGGACTGAGCTGGTGTGGTTCTGGGCCTCGAGGATCCACCTGAGGATTGCTGCTGGCACAACATAAAGGAGAACAGGAATAGAAGATAGAGGCTGGCTGTTTCCCGGGAGAAGCTCTGTTGCAGCTGGTTCTCTCGAGAGGAACTCGACTGTTCTAGTTGCAGAAGGAGCTCAGGGCCTTGCTGTCATCGGGGATGGCTGCTTTTTGCTTCCGTGGAGCTCTGGTATTCATCTCTGCTGCGAGAATCACATCCTGGTTCCAGTACAGATTCTTCAGCCCTTTAGTGCAGACATGGATGTACACCGGACATTCCTGAGGGCTCCCAGACCTTGATTGGATCTTTTGGGTCACCAGTGTATAGACAGATGTTCTGCACTCTTCCTAAATTTGGCTTGTGTGTGTGAATCTTGTAATTTGTAAATGTCTTGTATTAAATTTGATCTCTTGCAAACCACTGACTCTAGAAAAGTAACTACTACACCTGGTCTCTTGATGCCCCGGTTTTCTCAGCTGAGCAAGAGCACTGTGGACCTATGCAGGGAATAAAAGCAAGCCATTCTTTTTTTTTTTTTTTTTTTTTTTTTTTTTTTTTTTTTTTTTGGTGCTGGGGATTGAACTCAGGACCTTGTGCTTGCTGGGCAAGCACTCTAACCACTGAGCTAAATCCCCAGCCCAAAAGCAAGACATTCTTATGGTTGCTGCCATTATTCAGACCTGAGTACAACAAAGATATTAATGTAACTTCCCACCTGAGGCAGATGGATGAGTATGCAGGCACCTGTGAGTGGCTAGGGTTGAGGCACCCGGATCTGCAAGGGATGCAGAAGCCAGGAGGCCTTTGTTAGCCTTATATCTCATCTTTGCCTGCTTGTCTTCTCTGAGTATAGCTGGGCCTGAAGTTCCATGGCCAATGTGAAAATAGACAATAAAAGAGGAGGGGGCGACGTGGCCGGGGAGTTGGCAGCCATCTTCCCTTCCCCCATCAAGCTCTTCAGGCTCATCAAATATGTCATTATCACCCAACAGAGACTTAACTCAGCAGTAATTCAGCTCTCAGGAAATATACAATAATGTGGGTGGTGTGCACTTACTCTGTCATGACTTTATGGAAAATAATCATTTGTCACCATGGCAAAGAGACTTCAAAAGAACAAACAACTCAAGTATTTTGCTGTATGGAGAATTTATTAGAACCGCTGGGGCTAAATAAGTAAAGATTTTTGAGTCATACAGGCCTGAGTCCCAAACCCATCATGCTAGCTGTGTGACCTACTCAGGTTTCTTAGCCTCTCTAGGCTGCAGTTTCGTTTTTCTGTGCAACGGGGAAAAAATGTACTTCGAAGTTGTAGGGGGAGCAAAGGAGATCACAGAGGCAAAGTGCTTAGCACTGCGCTCGGGTTCTGGTAGTCAGCAGTAATTAACGATTCATTACTTTCATCTCATACACCTTCACCTCTGCATACCAATACAGTACTTACAATCACAGAATTCTAGATCTAGAAGGGCCTGCAGGTCATGCAGCTTAGTTATTCTGAAAAGGTGTCTAGTAGAATACTGGTTCTTTCAGATGCTTTGAGAATTAAAGATTCTCTGGCTTGCGGAATACCACATATATCTTTCTTTGGTAATCTGTTATTAGCACGCACATAAATATTTTAAATGCTCTGAGAAGTCGCACAGTACAGGAACCGGTTTAATTTGTTTTGCCCAGTGTTTCTTCCTTACCTGACTACAGATACGTTCCCCTTTCCAGTGTGGGAACCATCAACATTCACAGAACACAGGGGATGCCGATTTCATTAAAACTATTTTATAAATCGGGACACTGAGATCCAGAGAAAGGACACAACTCTCTCAGTGCTACGTCCCAGGCCAGTGACAGAACTGGGATCTCCCATCCTCTAGCCATTCCTGGTTTTCTCTGTGCCAGTCCTCCTGCCAGCCTTCAGTTTGGTGCTCTGGTTCACTGTGGGAAGGGAGAGGCCCAGGTGGGAGGGTAGGCGGCTCCTTCCCTGCTGTGGAGAGGACTGAGGCCACTGGCCCTCTCCTGGGGCCGGCTGGGGGTCAGCAGGGTGATACTGCCTGACAAATGCCCAGGACCTGCCTCTCTCCCATGCCCCGGCAATTACACAGGCTCCCTGGGAAACATCTAAGTCCTCGGGTGGCACCATTTTGGAATTCTGCCACTCCTGGATCTTTGAGGGTAAAGTTCTTAATTTGATCCTGACCCTTCTGGGTCATCTGCCTGATCCCTAGCCTAGGACTTGGTTTGGAGCACTGGCCTGGGGCTGGCTCCAGCTGCTCTAGTTCACACGGCCCTCCCCACAGCAACAGATCCCCGCTGGGGCTCCCCAGAAACAAAAGCCTGCTCTGGTGGCAGGGCTGTTCTTCCCAAGTCTTAATGCCAGATCCAGCAAGACCCTCCTCCATGCTGGCCTGACTGTGTCCAGAGGTCGGAGGGGGAACTAAAACATGGCAGAAAGGGAGACTCCTGAGTGGCTCAGCTCCATGCAGGACTGTGGCCAATTCAGAGCCCTCCAAGCAAGACCTGCCAACAGGTCCCAAGAGGAAGGAGGAAAATGCTGGAACTGGCTGCTTTCGCTCCACCATGAGGAGGAGGCCGGTGAACTAGTCATCTTCCTTCCTCCCATAACAATCCCGGGCCCAGAAGGAGCTGCAGACATGAGAGTGAATAAGGAGTCTGCTGTCAGTGCTTCATGAAGCAGGGAGAAGCTAGGCCAAAACCTCACACTTTACTTTTTAGAATTAATTTTTTATCTTTCCTTCCTTCCTTCCTTCTTTCTTTCTTTCTTTCTTTCTTTCTTTCTTTTTTTTTTTTTTTTTTTTGGATGCTGGGGATTGAACTCAGGGCCTTGTGCTTGCTATCTTTTAACTGACAAGTAGTAATTGTATATATTTGTGGGGTACATTATGATGTTTTGGTGTATGTACGTATACACTGTGGAATGATTAAATCAAGCTAATTAACACGTCTGTCACCTCTCATACTTATCATTTTTATGTGGCAAGAATAAATTCTACTCTTTCAGCATTTTGAAATATACATTACTACAGATCAAGCATCTCCAACCTGAAAATCTGAAACTTTTGAGTATCATATTAGATTTCGGAGATTTTGAATTTCAGATTTCTGGATTAGAGATGCTCAACCAGTAAAGTCTACAAAATAGTCCCAAATCTGAAATACTCCAATTTTCTGACCCCAGGTCCTCCAGACGAGTGATACTCAGCCTGTATTGACGGTAGTCAACATGTGCAATAGGTGAGAAAAACTTATTCCCCCTAATGGAAACTTTGTAGCCTCCGACCCATATCTCCCCTGAACCTCAAGTTCCAAGTTACCCCAACAGGACAGTTTTTCTCTGTAAGCCATCCTCTGACCAACATAAAATACTAGATGGGGCAAAGTCCCTGGAGATAACGCAGGACTGCAGAGCTCCTGGGGGCTAAAGATGCCAGAAGCCGGATGCGGGCAGGGCTGGGCACAGGCCAGGCTGTGACAGAAGCTGGGTGATGGGGGAGGGGTCACCACCGTCCCGGGCGCCCTGCTCCCGCACAGGTACCTCATACACAACAAGCCAGCCCCTTAGGCACGTCCCTAAACCGGACACAAACAGCGGCGACCCAGCCCCTGATGATGTCACTGATGGGCGAAGATTCACACGACTGTGCAGAAGGCTCTAACTTTTGACCACTGACAGGAATGCAACTTTTCATCAACTTCACCCGGCCGCCAAAGGAGAGAGCAGAAAAATCAGTGTTGTGATCGGCGCTGGCACAGGCCAGCAGGGCCACTCACCGGTTTCGGTGTTCTCGTGCTCAGTGTCGGTGAGGGTGAGATTGGAGTTGGCCCTGCTGGACAGGCAGGAGCTGCGCCCCGACCGCGTGCTGCGGCCCCACAGCCGCACCGGGTGCTCGGGGGACAGCACGGTGTCGGCGTCCATGTCGGCGTCGGAGCCGGCCCCCATGGAGTAGCCACAGTGCGGGAGGCCGACGTCTGTCCGGTACAGGGTTCCGTGAGGGGGCGTCACCTCGCCCAGCCCCAGCTCGTGCAGGGTGAAATTGGCGCCTGGAAGGAGACACAAGCGGGGCTTGGTGAGAGAGGCTCTGCCCGGCAGAAGCCCCTTGGCTGGGATTCGCTGCCGTTCTCGGCGTAGTGTGCATCCAGCGCCTGCGCCTGCGGCCAGGCTCAATGGCTCCATCTGCCTGTACGCTGTTCAAGCGGCCCCTCCTCCGCCAAGTGCCCCTCAGTACCCGCACCTGCGTGGACTTCGCTGCCACTTCCTCCCAGCTCCCTCTGGGTCCTGCCCCAGTCCTACTGCACAGTGGGCCTGTGGGAAGGTCTGTCTCTTCTGCTGGAGATGACCTGCACAAGGGCAGGCACCAGGTCTTCTTAGTCTTAAACCTCTGTGCTTAGAACAAGATCCGGCATTCAAGAAGGGACTCAACATACATCTGTTAAATTCTACGGAGGGTTTCAGGCCTTCTCTGCCGAGATGGACTTGCCAGTGATTCCAGAACAGAGCAAAAGCCTAGACAGTGAGCCCTACATGATACCCTGGAAGTTCCCTTCTGGCTAGGATGGAAAGCTTCAGAGGCATTTTGCAACCAGGGATGGGACTGTGCAGGAGAGGTGAGCCTGCAGACGAAAGGGAGACGGGCTGCTAGAAGGCAGACGAGCAAGCAGCAGAGATGGCTTTGTAACTGTGCTTCGCTTTTACCAATGACCCTGCGCTTTCTGAGTGTTTCAGACATCGCTGCATCTCATCCTCTCACACAAGCAACAGAGTAGGTGCCCAGTAAAAGTCAGTTAAATAAACATGCAGACAAATACACCCTGGCAGAACTTAGGAGCACAGATAAGGGGAGACCTCCCACCCTTTTCCTGGGGAGGAGAAACCAGATGGGACCCTGCTGCATCCAAAGCAGCTGAGCAGGCTGTGGCGGAGGGAGAAGATATGCCTGAGCCTGCTCCTGCTCTCCAGGTAGTTCAAGCTGAGACAGGCTTGGCTTGAGATGAAAGTCATGAAATACTTCCATGCTAGCGGGTAAATACTGTTGCTGGTGTCCAAGAACCCCACAGCCTCCCAGACTCTGCACTGGCTACTACAGACCCTCCTGAAAGCCTTTCCCCAGTCTCCCAATATCCAGTTATTAAACAAATGGCTAATGTCTGCAGGCCCCACACAGCAGGGGCCTCTGGGCTCTGCTCATGGCCAGGCAGACGTTCTGACTGGCTGGGGTGTGGACCGGACCAGATGTCACACATTTTGAATATCATCCCAGTGTGCCATACTCCAATCTGCCCTCCTATTTTGCTTTCCTTCTAAGAAAAAGAAAACTCCAAATCGGAGTTTAAGTCCCTCAGTTAGCTTCCCATCCTGCTTGCACATCCCGCTCCCTGGCTGCTCTCTGATCATGCTTTCTGCTCTTGTCCTGCCTTCCGCCCCAGCCTAGACCTGTACTCTGCTGAGGCAGCCTTCTCAAGAGAGGCCACTCACATGTCATGAGGAATGACTGCTACATACAGTGAAAAATCAAATTTATGTGCCACAAGCAGTCTGGGCTACATTGATTTCCGCATGGTTTGCCCTGCACACCCGTTTAAGCAGCCAAAATTGGCTTCAAGTCAATACCAGTGAACTGAGACATCTTGGGACTGGAGAAAAGCAAGGTCGGGGACAACTTTAAGGGCTCAGCAGGTCTGTTAAGGAAGCCATCCCCTCTCACATGTGAGTTTTGGAGATTTATTTCATCGCATGTGAGAAATCCTTACGGTCTGTTTGCTTTGTAACCTTTCGGCCTCTTTCCTGAGAGCCCAGGACATGGATTGACATCTAGCCTCATTCAGCACCTAACTATGCAATCTTGGACTGGTGATCCTCCAAATTTCAATGTGACTGTTCAAATGGGGTGATAATGTATGACTTGCTACCTTTATGGCAGTTTTGATGATGCAAGATGGTTATTTGTAAACCACAATGTGTATGCCTGTATACAAGATGAGAACACTTCTTACTTGTGATTCACAAAGACCAGAGTGGGCACCCTTCCTGAGCCTCATGTGGTAGTGCTGCGTCTAAACCAAGGGCTGGTCGAGCTGTGAAGCGTAGGCAGAGAAGAGCTGGAGGATCGCTTTGAGGCATTTTGTCTCTTTCTCTTACCAAGCCTCAGAGACAGCATTTGACAGCAGTATTCACGAAGTATGTGTTCTGTACCAGGCACGATATTGAAGGCATTTTTTGGAGTTTTGGTCGAGCCTCTTGACTGTCCTCGTGCTAGGTATGATCAGCCCTTGGCACAGGTGAAGAAGCGAAGGGTCATGACAATGGCAGAGCCAGAACTCAAATCCAGATCTGCCTGATGCCAGGACCTGAGCTCTTAACCACAGGCTGGGCAAGAGCTGAGAGCCCTCATGTTTCAAGCCTAAGAGGCAGCTTGCTCTTGGATTCCGGCCCGTGGGAGGGTGGGAAAGAGAAGGTCCCCAGACACATGCACACTTCACGTGGGTCTGCAAGAACACGCAGAGATAAGAATGCACAACAGTGCAACCAACAAATAGCCCGAGGTGTCCTTGACCATGAGCTGTGATGGTGCTTGTATATGGCCAGGATGAAGTGGTCTGTCAGTGCAGTCTGTCTAGGAAGCAGCTTGGGCATGACCTGCGCTGCTTACCTCTGTGATCTTGGGCACATGAGTCAGCCTGGGGCTGTTGTAAGGATCAAATAACGCTGTTCTGTACGTAGAAGCGACATGGCCTAGTGCTCCACTGACTGCCGTCATGGAGCGGGGCGGGACAGGGCGGTGCTGGGGTGAGCTGCACTGGAAGGGATTGGTGGTCACTCACCAGGCCTCAGGGAGAGTGTGAGGCTCTCTCAGCAGGCGGAAAGGCAGGGACACCTGAAGTACCAGAGTTGGAGACACCCTCGCTGTGGGTGTGGAGACGATTTGGGGGGTGGGACATGTGTAGTGGGATAAGGAGAGGCAGAGGACAGAATGGTCTAGGGCAGTGATGACGGACATTTTAGAGCTTTTAATGACGCAACAGCCTGCTGCAGCAGTTTGGCACTGCTGGTCTAAGAAGACAGCAATAGTTCTGTTAAGGCTCCCCAGGGCCGGGTTCAGAAGCTCAGCATCAGGCATATGGCGTTACCCCAAGCTTCATTCTGTTGTAGTGCAGAAAATGGCCCAAGCTGGGCAGCTTGGGGCAAAGGGGAGTGTTGTGGTTAATCCATCAAGAGAGATGAGAGTGACCAGAACAGCGAAGTAGCAGAGGAATGAAGAAAAAGGATAGATTTGAAAGGCATTCTGGGAAGGGATGAATAGATCTTGGTGACTAGCATCAGTGTTGGGTGAAGGACAGGGGGACAAGGAGCCAGGAGCCAGGGTAGCCTCTCGTCCAAATTACCAAGCTTTAAGATCCAACCACCCCAGGAGCATCTTCCTCCCCAGGTCATATAGGGCTTGACACAAAAAAGAAGCTAAAATAGGCTTGTTGAGTGAGTATCAAAACTGAGGGCTAACATGTATTCAGCAGTTACTTGGTGTTATCATTCTTGCTACTTAAACATGTCATCGCATTAGATACTCACAAGTCACTGCATTAGGGAGGCTGTACATGTCCATCTAATGTAAGTCTCGGAGGACAGCCTGACTCTCGCCGTCTGACTGGAGCCAGCTCCTAGCCACCTCATCTATGCTAAGGGGTTGGGCAAGAGTAGGAACTAAAAATGAACTACGCCGCAATGCAGGCTTTTACCATGCACCCGAACAGCAATGCTTGGTTTCACCTGGGCACCTCCATTTGCCTTCCAGCTCGTCTGTGGGGGCCTGCAGCCTAGCCCGCCCTCTCTCACCTGCACGGCAGAATTCCTCGGCCTCCTGTGGCACCATGTCCTTGACGCGGCTGCCATAGGCAAGGCGGGCATCCTGGTCATAGGCCTTCAGGGTCTCACTGGAGCTGTAGGACTTCTGGGGTGCTTTGCCCTCCTCGCTGTCGGCAGACGAGCTGGTGTAGCGGCGCTCGGCGTCGCGGTGCCGGGTCAGTGAGCGGTAAGGCTTCCTCTCCTTCACGTCCATGGTCTCCGGCCCACGCTCCTCCACATCCACCAACTGAGTCCTTACTGCACTCAGGGCCAAGTGGTCTGGAGCCAGAAACAAAGAAAAGGGTGAGCTGAGGTCATCCGGAGGCAAAGGCAATGCCAGCGTCCACCCCAGGCCTGGATTCACCATCGCAGTGAAGTGGATGAAGAATGAAGCTGGAGAGGTGAAGGCATCATTCCAACACCTGAACGGTCACTGGCAGAGGACACTGGCACCCTGTCTCTGCTACTTTGCCTGTCCACTGGGGGGCTGCCCCAGCTATTCGCCAGGGCTAGCGATCAAGGGAATTGAACTGACAACCAAGGCCAGAAGGCACTGCTATTTGATAGTGCCTGAGGCAAGAACTGTCCCAGTTTGTTCCCATCATACCCAGTGGGGACAGGGCTTGACCGACAACTCTTAAGGTCTCAGCAATTTGTAAAATGAATGGCTATATGCAGGTAGTACAGTAAGCACTTTGCCTGTATTATCTCAATAAATTGTTACATGTCCCCAGATGCTATTATTGACTTCAGTCTTTACTGGAAACAAGCCAAGGTGTAAACAACCAACCCATGCTTACCACACCTCAATTTTAATATGATTATTTGCTTCTTGTCTGTTTGTCCCTGCTAGTAGGTAAGCTCCCTAAAAGCAGATGCCTCTCTGGTTTTGCTTACTCCGGAACCACAGCAGGCTGGGCACACAGTAGGCACTGAGTAATTTTCTTTTTCCCGTGTGTGTGTGTGTATGTGTGTGTGTGTGTGTGTGTGTGTTTTCTGAGACAGGTTTTCACTAAGTTGTTAAGTTGCCCGGTTGGGCTCACACTTGATGTCCTCCTGCCTCAGCCTCCCAGAGTGCATAAATATTTGTTTAATCAACTAGCTCACTATGCCCATCTGACAGGTGAGAAAACTGGGGTTTGAAACCTCCTTTGAAGTCACTTAGTGGCATGTAACAACTGGAATCTAGGTCAGTCTGGTTCTAAGGCCAGATTTGTCTGATTTCATTTGTCATCTCAGACCCACAGATCTCAGCAGTGCCACCACCAACGTCTGGGGGCACAGGGCTGGTCCCAGGGGCTGGTGTTGCTTCAGGGTCTGACTGCAGAGGGGCAGGGAGCGCCTTACGATCCTCGATCCTTCCCCCTGCTGGTCCGTCCCGCCCAAGACTCACATCGGGAGAACCATAGCACCTGGCTCTCTTCCCTGAGTCTTCCTTCGGCTCTGGGCAGCAAACACAGGCTCCTACTGGGACAGCACTTAGGTATAGGAGGAGAGCAGTGTATCCTTCAAAAGACAAACAAGGTCTCTTATTTTTCTGGAAACATACACCTCCCAGTTCTGGCTTTCCACTGTTCCGTGTTTCAGAGTGACACAGGTGTACAAAACATTCCCTCGCTTTACTGTCTGATGA
Organism: Hystrix cristata; assembly: GCA_004026905.1. Lineage (NCBI taxonomy): Eukaryota > Metazoa > Chordata > Mammalia > Rodentia > Hystricidae > Hystrix > Hystrix cristata. The sequence continues at coordinate 35,216 of PVJO010006572.1, read as the reverse complement.
GAGAAATGGCACGACAGGAGCCGTGTGATACCCCGAGTGGAGGCGGGTCTCAGTGCCTGGGCCTCTGGCTGCTCAGCCCCTCAGTGCGGCCCATTCGGTGGGAGTGAGGCGCGGTGGGGATAGCGCCTGAATTTTTAGCACATGCTGGAAGTTTCCATTTCAATGTAAAATACGTGATTTTAAAATGTTATCTTTTGAGGAATGAAAGAAAAATTCTTTGTAGGCCAAATGAAGCACACCGGTGGGGCAGATTTGGCCTGAGGACTAGTGGTTCTGACTGCAGTCATGGATGTCTGAGGCTGCCCTTTGACCTGAAGATGCTTTCTCCCCTCTGTACACCTCACAGGCCCCCTCCAAGGCCATTTGAGCTCGGCTCCAGTGCAAAACTCTGCCTTGTTATAGAGCCCTTTAGACCCACTCAATGGCAACCACAGCACTCTGCAAGGGAAAGGCCTGGAGTCACTACAGGGTGTATCTGGGACTTATGGATCCCAAGTGTCTACTGTAGACTTTCCCTTACATAGTTCTCCACATTTTTCAAGGAGCGCAAACACTTGTGATTTTATTGGTGCCTCATAGTAACCATGAAGTATATAAGACAACTATTTTTATTCCCATAGTATATATGGTAGATGGAACAACATGGCCATATAATCTCCTGCCTAGGGAGGAGATTATGTGGTGAGTTGGCAGCAAAGCTGGCATTACTAGGCATGCTATGATTGTACCTAGAGCCAATTAAAGTGGATGAACGGCTTTTTTGATTCCCAGTTCTCAAAATATTCCTAGAAATCAGACTAAGGATTGGACCTGGGATCCAGAGAAATCAAGCTGTGGCTGGTGCTCTGAGCCTCCTGACGCCAGCTGGCAGGACAATGGTCCTGGGTGTCTGAGGGGCAGGGCCACAAGGAAGCCAGGCAATCATGCTTTCTACTGCGGGGTCTTTCAGGCTTTCTTGACTGCAATCTATAGTTAGGAACACACCTTCCATTGTGGCCGAACACACGCGTCGATGTATGTGAGTGTGTGTGTATTTATCCACATAAGATGGAAACACGAGTTTCACACACGTTACTTCCTATCTCATGCTCTTTCATTTTGTGTTAAAGGCCGGGAACTCACTAAACTGGTACCATGACCCAGTACTGGCTTTTGACCCAAAGCACTGCTGTGGTTTGGTTTTGATGAGGTTTTATGGCAAGTGCTGCTTCTGTGCCCTCTGGCCCTCCCTTCTACCTCAACAATGCTGATCATAATGAGCACTCAATAAATGTTAATCATCGCAGTCACTAATAACTCATAATAACAGTGTTAACAATAATAGCTAATACACTTTTATTAGTAGCTAATGTTCATTGTATTTGCTTTGAGCTGGTATTATGTGTGATAATTTTTTAAATCTTCACGCCACTCTTGTCATATGCATAGTGTGATTACCTGCAAATTACAGGTGAGAAGTTTTGCGGTTAAATATCCTGCCCAGGGTCACGCAGCCGGTGTGACACCCGCCAACCTCTGGCTTCCCCACTACTCATAAAACCTGTGGGTGTGACACTCCAGAACGCTGCAGACTAACTCTCCCAACTCTCCCCGTTCCCTCTCACTGCTGCAGAACACGTCACTCCCTCGATGTGGTGCTCCCAACACACACATTCCATTTCCATCCCACAGAGCTGCCTACCATGTCTCAGACCCCTGTCGTCTTTCATATCACTGCACCTGCCTCTGCATTCATTGTCTGCTGGACATTGCTGAAAGGTGATGAGGGGCAGGAGGGTGGCAGAAAGGAGGTCCCATCTTCAAATGGGCTCTGCTAGTACCTTTCTCTGTCCTCACCTGCCAGACACACAGGTGTACCAGTTTCCTGCTGCTGCTAGTGCCAGGCATCTCACCATCTTGGCTGGCTCCCTCAACTTGCCACACCTCTGTCTCTTCATTAAATCCTGTTCCTCTAAACCATCTGGGGTGAATTTCGTTTCCTGTAAGGATCCTGACACAGGCTACAGCTTCACCTCTTACTATCTGGCTGATTTTTAGCAATCATCATCATCATTGTTCAACCAATAACTCCATCAGCTGCCATTTGCTCAGGGTTTGTGGTGCGGCAGGACTACGGTCCAGCGCAGGGTGAGGGGCTTTAGTTAGAAGACTGTATTTAGCTCTTACCATTCTTACTTCTGTGAACTGGTCACACTTTGTGGAAGAATCAGCGACTCAGAGAATTAAATAACTGGCCCCAAACTATAATCTAGAAGAGAATCAAGAGCAGGGTTTGTCTACCTCCGAACCCTCCTTCTATGCCCTCTGCCATGACGGTGAAGTCATGAGCTCCAGGTTAGGAGTCAGTCCCGCCCTGCCCAGCCCTGACACGGGTTTGTTGGATCCTTGGTCAGTGTTAATGTTCTACAAAGGTATAAGGAGCTGGGAAATCCTATAGATCACTATCAATGTCATTATAACTATCATTATTGTTTTCTTATTTCAAACCAACAAATTCTGTGACGACTTTGCTTAAACAGACTCAATTGAGCAGGTGAGGATGTTCTGAGATGTACAAGAAGCAAATACATATACACCACCATCTGCAACTACGTCTGCAGCTGAAATTTATAATCAAGATGGCGCATCTGGCCCCCAAGTGAGGCCACCGACACTGGTCACACTTGGGAGATGTGCAAGACCCTGACGCTGACTCGGCCATGAGCCATGTTCTGAGTGGCCATTTCCTGAGATCTCCTCCAAGGATAACCTGCACATCACAAAGGTGCCTTCAAAGAACAGTTCACTTCCATAAATCAAGACAGATCAGTCTTGCGCAGGGGCGTAGGTGTGTTCCAAGTGAGGGAGAGTGTACAGAGGGGGATTCACAGCAGTGTCTGTTACTATACATTTAAAAAAATTTAAATATTCACTGTATATTTTTATCACCATTGTATGTTTTATGTGCAGAGTGCAATCCCGCCCCCGCAAGAGCCTGAGTTATTTCTCACTGTAGAGACCGGGCTAGATGACCTGGGTGGCTGACCGAGTTCACACAACCAGGAAAGGACATGACTGGGATGTGAACCCAGGACTCTCTGACTCTAAAATCCACATTTTAGCTTTTGTTTTGTTTTGATTTGTTTTTCTTTGGAGCTGGGCTTGGATAAATCTAGAAGCTTTGACAGGTGTGTGAATGTGGGAAAGGCTGGGAAACATCCGGTGGTAATGGTGATCAGAATATCATTCTGGATGGGAAAAAAGCCAACCAATGACAATAAAATAACTCCTGTTAACTGAACTCCTCCTCATGTGCTGGGCATTGTATACATATTACTTTTAGTCCCTGCAATGACTGTGCAAATAAGGTATTATTCTCTCAATTTATATTTTCTCTTATTTACTCTTATTTTACTAACGAGATAACAAGCTTAAAGAAACTGACTTGTTCTAGATCCCATTGTTCCCAAGTGTCTGGATCTAGATTTGCACCATAAGAAAACATCTAAACTTCACGAAAAGTATTGAACGATTAGTACCATAGGCTAATTCACTTGGTAAATAATTGCTAAATCCCCTTTCTGTCCTAGCACTGCAGAAGATACAAGGCAGTATCATAGGAGGATCCTTTCTCCCTCTCTCTTCCCTCCCTTCTGCAGCCTTCCCTCCTCCCCCAACCCTGAGTTCCTGCCCTGCTTTGCCAAGCCTTGTTCGAGGTATCTGAGAACAAGACATGTGCTTCGGATCTTGGGAGCTTCCATACAGTGAGTGAGCCAGAAGGGAGGGAGGCAAGAAAGGATGCCTGAAGGCTCCCATCCCCTGGGCAAGATGGGTCAAAAGTGGTGAGATGGTAGGGACCCTCAGGCCAGAGACAGTGACATCTAAACTGAGACCAAAGAATGTCGAGTAAAAAGTGAATGAGGCCAAGAGGTTTTGAGTAAAGAGAGAAAAGAGGTCTACATCTGTGGCTTCCAAATCTCTCTGATTAAGAGTGAAAATACACTTGTGTCACAACTCAGGGCACATGGACATACCTACCAATTTCTAACTAAGGCAAAAATTTCACAAAACTTTGCTCACTTGCTCTGAGGGTTGAATTTGATATTTTCTAGTCCATTCTACTTATGTGAAATTATTAATGGGTTACAACCTACAGTCTGAAGCACGCTGTTCTGGGTCACAGAGTGCATGAATGGACTTGGTGCAGACAGAACCCCGATTACTCCTGGAGTTCAGATGTCAGGCAAGGAAAGAGATTAGAGATGAAGCTTGAGAATGAGGTGGAAGAAATGAAGAAATGTCCGTAGTATCAGTGGATAGTAAAATGCAAGGTGTGAGTGGCAGAGAGCCTGCTGGGGAAGTCATGGAGGGGCCATGTCCTCCAGCTAGTTTTCAGGGGCAATGATGCTTTGGGGGCCTAGAGCTGGCAGGAAAGAATGACAAGGATGTAAGGCTCTTGGAGAAGTGTGACACTAGAGAAAGAGCTTTTCATGTCTAGGAGAAACTCAAGAAGCAAGCCTCAACTTTTCAGCGGGCTCAGGGTGATATCAACAAAGGGGCAGGGGCCTGGAGCATTTGTAGGGAAACATTCACAGACAGTGCAGCGCTGCCAAGAAATCCCAGCCTGGCCAGAGCCCGCAGGGAAACGGGAGCTGTTATCACCCTGGTTACCTCGCAACCTCAGGAACAGCCAGAAACAAGCCAGGAAATTGACTGAATTCCTGCTGGACTAAAGTTTTATAAGTTTTGCTTAACATAAGCACAGGGTGATATTTTTAGTTCTTTGTGTGTCAAAAAATGCCCATAAATATTTTAGAGCCTAAAATGTGTGCCGCAAAATGTAAGTCCTGCATAGTATCTGGGTATGTATAAGACCATAAATTTTATTTTCCTCAGTCCTTCCAAGTTTGGTCTTGTAAGTCCTTTGTTTTAAACTGGGGCGAGGGGCTGGGAGTGGCCCGTATTCAAGTTTTTTGGTGGGCTATATGCAAACCAAAGAAGTTGCTATTGCTCCCACTTTATAGATTTGGAAACTGAAGCTCAGAGTAGCAAAGTGATGTTCAAGTTCATACAGTACTCCAGGACTGGAATTCCAGAGCTCTGGCTCCCAAGTTTGTGCTCATTGTTATGGAATCCAGAGCACATTTCTCTGGCTCTGTTACTTTGGGGAACTCTATTGCCTTTTAAACAGCAAGACAACGATCACAGTACTGGTGAAGCGCGAGATCTTTCCACACATGACCTTATTTAATCCACACCGCACCCTAAATCAGTGATGTGAACCTTTTAGAGACTGAGTGCCCAAACTGCAACCCCAAACCCACTTATTTATCACAAAGTGCCAACACTGCAATTCAACCTGAATACTGAGGTTTCGTTTAGAAAAAACAACTCACACACTGGGCTCACATGCTGACAGAGCGGGCTGTGAGGGCTCGCCGCAGTGGGTGTGCCATAGGTTCGCCACCATTGTCCTACATCACCCCCATTTTACAGACACAGGCACGAGGATTTAGACAGGGTAAGCACCTCACCCAGAGGGCTGCAGCCAGAGCCAGGCCTTAAACCCGAGTCCGACCCACCCCCAAGAGCCTGGGTCTGGCTCAGTATTTTCATCATCATTTACATGCTTCCTATATGAGCATCCTTATCCTAATTTGCTTAAATGTTCTACATGTTCTTTGATTTTGTTTTAATAGTATCGGTTCTTCTGATGACCTGACTTAGCCCTTGACCCCCAACCCGGGCTCAGGAGAAGGGCTTTCACAGCAGCTTCTCGGTGGGCCTGTACCGAAGAGCACACTGGGCCCTGGAGAGGGCTTCCTGGGAGTGTGCTGCAGTATGGCTGTGTGCCCACCCTGGCTGCGGGGACTTCCCTAATCGGCGGCTGGCAGGCAGGTGACAGATGGTCCTGCTGTCTACAGGAGCCACCTTGCCCTTCTGTTGGAGGCTTGTCAGAAGCCAGGTATTTGGGTGGATGGCTCTGATCCCAAACTGGGACAGCTCACACTAGAGCTGCCTGACCCCGCAAAGGCTGGGAGTGTGTGGGATACAATAAACCCTCAATCAACAGGTGATTTTACAATGGCTGTGTTTTCCGAACTCTTGGTCTATTCTTTCTCCCAAAGCCATTTACCAGCCAGTGGTATCCCTTTACAAACAGTGGCCTCCGAGAGTCAGAAAATGTGTTCAGATTGCAGGCAGCATGAAAGGTCCGGGGTTTTGTGCCCTTTTCAGACACACAAACCCTCCCTGGTCAGACGACCTGTAGTTCTGGGCCTTCGCCTGCCCGGGGACCGGTCTGCTTCCTGACAGGGAGCTGAAATCTGCCTCCTTTTGGCTTCCTTCCTTCCATAGCCCTTAGGCCCCCTCCTTGGGGCCCTAGGAAATCAGTCTGATGCCTTTGCCCCAGCAGCAGCCCTTCCACATGGAAGACGGGGCCGGCATGTGTCCTCGCGTCCTCTCTTCAGAGTGAACATGCCTGCTATGATTTTCTAACGCTCACCTTCCTGTGACCTTGGCCCCAGCTTTGTCCATCCTGGCTCCCTCTCTTCCATCTCATCAGGCTTTAGAAGATCCTGGCCTAGGTAGGGAGACAGGGAGTTGGATCACATGTGTCTCGGTCTGCACGGAGCCCGTGAAGCCGCGAGAAGAAGGAGGACACCTACGGGTGGCTCCAGCACAAAGGACACAGACATTCAGGGGCAGGGGTGGTGGTGGTGGTGCTAACTCCAGCTGCTTGGAGGAGGTAACCCCTGAGCTGAGTCAGCCAGGATGAGCAGGCATCACAAAGGGGACGGAGGAGGAAGATGCTCTTACTTGTCTGCTGTTTCTTCCACTGTACTAACCAGAAGACACTGGGAACCCCCTGGTGCAGACTGATATCCTCTGCACACCTCTCTCCCCTGAACCCAGTACATCTTTCCTTCCCGGGGAAGCCACTGACTCTCAGAAGCCGGGCCTCCGGGGCCTCAGACTGAGCAGGCTCAGAGCTCCTTCGAGCGGCACCTTGGGAAACTGCCTGTCTCTTCTGCAGCTCAGCACTACTGACAGGGGCTTCTTTTCTTCCCGCTGGAAGTCTCCTTTGAGGGTCAAGGCTGCAACCCCTCCCCCATTTATCTGAGTGCCAATTCTCTTTAAAGAGTTTTCTTTTGCCTGACTTTCTATGGGCTCATTTTAAGCGCACACCATGAGATAATCAGAGGAGCAGAGAGAGAGGCTGATTAATCACACGTCCCCTACTGTGGCTAAGTCTTAGCCTGTAATTACCTGGGGCGCCCATTAGGCTTCCATCTGACCGTGCAGGAGGAAGCCTGAGGGAAACCAGCCCCTTAGAGAAGGAGGCATGAGTATAAGGCTACCGGAAATGGTGAGACTTTAGTTCTATCAGGAAGAATTCCTAAGCCTGAAGGAAATTCTGGTGAGCTCCATAGCTGGAGGAAGGAGTGAGTTCCTCTTTTTCACGTCTTCTCACTCAGACCCTGGACTTCGGTCAGGCAGCTTTGGGAGGATTTAGAGACATTTTTTCTGCTCTTTTGGCCTCAGCTCAGAAGACGCTCTGCTGACCAGAAAGGATGATCAAGACGGCTCCTTGTGATGCCGACAGCAGGATCCCACTTAGGAACCTGGACTGTGCGGAGAACCTTCCTCAGCTCCAGCCACAGCGGCCAAATCTTTTCCTTTGGAATAAATCTACTAGCTTGAGTCCATGTGACCTCCCAGATTTGTGCAGGTGGCAAACGACTGTGCCCACCGAGAGTCACTTAGAACTTTGTGTTTCAGAGAGGAGGAAGCAGAAATACGAAGGGCTGTGGTTTTTATCACCTATATCTCAGCAAAAGAAGAGCCAGGAGATGTTAGCTTCTGTTGCTTCCTTCTATGCCTCAGTCTTCTCATCTGTCACATGGGGGGGTGGTGTGTCATATTTAATCTGGGCCTGAGGACTATTCTGATGTTCCAGAGCAAACACACACACACACACACACACACACACACACACACACACACACTTTAAAACATTGTCAAGATGAGGAGTTCTCTAAAGTACAATGATTGCAACACTACTTGAGGGGCGGATGTGAAGAGGGGTCCTCTCAGCGGACAAGGCTGGCTACCGAAAGCATCCCAGGAGGGGAAGCCACATGGAAAGCAAGGCAGGAAGAAGTGGCTTTGGCAGAATTTCACTTACATTTCTGGGTACCCAACTCTTAACAAGGTGGAGAAAAAGGTCCATAATGATGGGAAAACCCTAACTGCCTGAAGCTATCTTCATTTCTAACCATTAAAGGTAGACTTAATAGCTATTAGGGCCCTCTAGCCAGCAGCTGGGTGGCCAGGAGATTTTTATTTCAATAATTAGCCGCTGCAAGTCACAGAGAACTGGAGACAGATAAAGGCAGGGCCAGTCTCTCATGGAGCTAATTGTGCCCAGAGTTCTACACGCCTAATCAAGCCTCGCACTGCTCTCATCCCTTTCATCCAAGGCCTCAAAGGCATTCGCCATCAGTAATTAAATCTCATAAGTGCCTTAAAGTAAGAGATTCTCTGGGGCAGTCTCAACAGAGAGAGGGCTGCTGGGGTGGAAGTGGGGCAGGCAGCTGTGTAATTGGCCCAAAATAGGTTCAGGAAGCCAGGAAGAGGCTTCACCCCTGAGACGGGGTACTCTGTGCCTTCTGTCCCTAACAGGCTAACTGCATACCTGGTCGATCCTGCTGGCCACCCGCTAGTGAATCTGGTGCAACTATCCCAAAGCCTGTCTAAATTTCTAAACCTGGATGGTCTTTGGAGGATATATTTGTTAAAAACTCCAGTTCAGGCAAGGGTAATTCAGAGACTACTATCCTAGATTCTCAGAGTTAGAAGGGGTCATAAAGCCACCCAAGCCCCATCTGATGCTTGGATTCCTTCTATGAGTCCGCATGGATACCAGCCAGCCCTTGCTGAATCTCTGATGTGGAGAACTTACTCCTAACACATTTCATCTGCTAAATTCAGTCTTCCACAGTTCACGCTGATAGTGAGCTAAAATTTGCTTTATTTAAGAACCTTCTTGTTGGCCCTATTTCTATACTTAAGAAACTCGCAAACAAGAGAATCCCCCTTCCTCAGAACAAGACTAGTTCTGGAAAGCAGTAGAACATGGTGGTTAAAAATGCAGGCTTTATATTGAAAGCACAATCCAAAAAAGAAGGATCAATAAATTGGACCTCACCAAAATCCAAAGCGTGTGTTCTACAAAAGGTTCTGTTAAGAGGATAAAAAGACATGCTACAGAGTAGGAGGAATTTTTTTTTTTTTTTTTGCAAACCACATACCAACAAAGGCCTAGTATCTAGATCACATAAGGAACTCTCGAAACAGTAAAACAAAGAGACATTCCAATTAGAAAATGGCCAAAAGATGTGAATAGATATCTTGCCAAAGAGGATTACAGATAGTGTATGAATATATGAAAAAGATGTTCAACATTATCGATCAGGGAAAAACAAATTAAAATCGCAATGAACCATTACCCCACACCTATCAGAATGGGTAAATAAAAAAATAATGACGACTCTAAATGCTGTCAATGATGCAGAGAAACTGGATCACCCATACATTGCCAGTAGGAATACAAAATGGTACGGCCCCTCCAGAAAACATTTTGGCAGCTTCTTAAGAAACTAAGATGCTATTACTGTATAACCTAACAATTGCTCCCTTGGGCATTCATCCCTTAGAAACGAAACATATTCACCCGAAAGCCTATAAAACAATATTCACAGAGGCTTTAATCATAATAGCCAAGAATTGGGAATCATCCAGATGTCCTTTGACAGAGGAATGGTTAAATAAATGGTGGAGCGCTATGGAATATTACTCAATGATAAAAATGAATGAGATAATGCTACTAATGAGTCTCCAGGGAATTATGCTGCATGAAAAAAGCTAACTGCAAAAGGCTGAGTACTATGTGATTCTATTTATATAACATTTTTCAAACGACAAAACTTCAGAAGTGGAGACCAAATTGGTAGTTGCTGGGCTTCAAGGGTTGGGGAAGAGGCATGGCTATAAGAAGCAATATGGGGGATGCCTATGGTGACAGAAATGTTCACCATGTTTCCTGTATATATTCACCTATATAGGTGATCAGTTAGTTAGCAGGGAAGCTAGTACTCACTGGAGTACAAGTAAAATGAGAACTATGAATGCAAAGTGCAAAGTGCTACTAGTAGGGCAACTGGATAAAGGGCATATACAAGCTGTCTGTATTATTTCTTGCAACTGCATATGAATCATAATTACTGCAATAGACTTTTCATTTAAAAATAAGGGTTTTTCTTGGGGGGGGTCAGTGTGTTTTTAATCAAATAGAGCTAGATTTGAACTTTAACCTACTACATACTTCCTGTGCAACTTTCCGCAAATAAACTCTCTTAGCCTCAGCTTCTTCATCTGTAGAGATAGTTTTTATCATCTTACAGATTTGTCTTGAGGCTTAAGTGAGACAATCCATGGAAATAATTCACACTATGCTTGGCACGGAATATGGACACAGTAAACGAGTGTAGATGTTGCATCATTATCCAGGATAAATAGCTCTATACCTTCCTTTGATTCAGGGCTCACCCATTTTGCCTCTCTCCTGGCCATCTTTCTCTGAAAAAGTTTCTTTTGGTGAGTCAGTCTTTAAAACACCACAGTGAAAACCGAAGAACCTAATGTGGTCTCATTCTCATGGACTGCTCTGGAATCCTAGGATTTCTACCCATAGCACCATACTTTGCATGTTGTTTTGGCCAATCACCTGCTGTTCACTTCTGTGTCATGTCTTTTCCCCCAATAAGGTGGCAGTAAGCTGCTCAGATTCGTATTTACCTACCAGTTCTTATGCATCTACTCCGTGCAGACACCAGTATGAATACAAACACCACTAGCATGGCCTCACATATTTCTTACTAAATGTTCAGGACGCTCCTGGAAGATCAGTACAGTGGAAGACGGTGGTACCAATGATTCTCAAGGAATTATACTTCCTACTATCCCAAACCTGTATAGTCTCCCATACTGGGTCGGATTGGTCATATGACTTGCGTAGGCTAAAGGGCCAAAATGACATTAACAAACTCAAATCAGAGGCAGGAAAAAACCTTGATCGGGCCTCCCTTCTCCTGGTGGTTTTGGAAAACAGTCATCATTTAAGAGCTTATAAATTTCTTCCACATTTTCATAGGATTTAATCTAACATCTGATACCTCTCTTTTGGGGAATTTATTAAAATTATATTTGTATTATATTTATATTTAAGTAATTGCTTAATTACATGCTCCAAGCTCTATGAAAGTAGACGTTGTGTCTATTTCATTCAGCATGAAAACCCAAGCTTCCAGCCCTACAAACAGTAGGAACTTCATAGAATATGACTAACTGAATAAATGAGCAAATGACTGAGAATCTGTGCTGTGAGCCTCTGTTAGATACAGGACTGAAGGGAAATGAGGTGAAACATCTTGTTTCTAAGTCACACGGCCAGCAAGAAGCCGGAGCCAGGACTCCCCTGCACCCGGGTTCTTTTGTCTCGGAGTGCAAAGGTCTGCCCTTAAATTTTCCATGCATCCCGAGGGTGAGACAGAGAAGGAAATGAATAACTACCCCCCCACAGCATTTAGGAGGGAACGTCCTGGATGAATTCCACATGTTTAAGGAATGCCAGTCCCCCTGCTAAGAGGATTCTGAGCAAAAACAAGCTCCCAGCTGGAGCTGAAGCTTGCTGCAGGGCCAGCACCACTGCTGGGGATCAGAGGTGCCTGTTGACACAAGTCCCGTCCAGCGCCAAATCCAAATGGGTTGCTGAAGCTGGGCAAGAAGCCACCCAGCAAGCACAGGAACACTGAGAGCTCCACCTCAGCCCTGGTCCAGGTCATGTGCTTCCCCGGTTTCAGGTGCCCCCTTCCCTTTACAGGGCTTTCCTCACTGTTCACTGCACAAAGGTGGCCTTTAGAATGCCCCTGGGCTCTAGCTGAGCAGGCTCTGTCTACCTCCCCAGCAGTCGCTGGACACAGAGGACAAGCTACGCCCCTCCACGCCATCCGAGCTGCCAGGGCGCCGCAGCCAAGGTGCCTCTCCCCGAGGGCCCTGAGCCGTCCTCTCCACCGGGAAGCTCTGGCCCCTCCCCCGCTGCTGGCTAATGTTACACCTGGGTCACTGCAGCCTGCCTTCCTGGGGCCAGACCTCACTTTGTTCTCTTGATTATAGCCCTGAGTTTGTTTTCATTAAGAAAGTCTGCCTGTGACTCCATCAATTCTGCTTTTTGGGGGTCGTTAACCGTAGTAGCTGTGCCACTCTCAGAGGCACCTCCCTAGGAGAGGGTGTGGACCAGGGCTGCTGGGCCCGTCCAGGGCTGGAACGGAACGGTTTGGGTACACAGGCTCTACCCTGGCCTCTAAGGGCCAGCGATTCACACTTAGCCTCTCCACACCTCCTTTCCCAAGTGGATGCACTAATTCTGCCTCCTCCATTGCAGAACTAGTGATAGTTGTTGAGTGAGTTCATATGTGCAAAGCACATAGAACAGGCCAGTACTTGGATATTTCTTCTTATCATTATTATAACATATTTCATTCTGGCTTGCAAATGGGTCTGGATTTCTCTGCTCCACTCACACCATTACGTTGAGACATGAATGTCTAGCTACTGAACAAATATTACTAGGAAACTATATATGCCCCAGTCTGGGAATATAATACCTTGCTAGGATGCGAGGTAAATTTGGTTTGTGTCCTAAAATGGTAGAAAAGGCCCTAGTTTTGAACAGGCACGTTGCAGTTTGCATCTTGGCCCTGAACTTACTAGGCATGTGCCATGGGCAAGCTGTCCTGGCTTCACCTTCCCCGTGTGTAAGATGGGCCCCTGCCGCCCTGCCTCTCTGCTGGACTCTGCGGGCCTGGAGAGAGAATGTGATGCAACTGTCCCAGACAAAGCTCCGGTCCTCCTCCAGCTCTCGCCAGCAGGGAGGATTGGGGAGCAATCTCTGAAGCTATTACTTCAGGTCACTGTGCAGGCCTGTCCCCTCTGGGAAACCTGAATCGCCTTCAAAGAGAGGTTTTAATTGGTTTAGGCTCTGTGCTCGCTCCAAGAGAGCATCACAAAACAGGATTAGCCCCCAAGTGAGCCAGGCCCCACAAACAGGCCAGATGGCTGGACAGCGCTCCACTTTGCCTCAGCCTTCCTGAGATGTGAGCCTGCAGCCTGGTGGAGGAAGAAGGAGGCTGCTAGTTGTCCTTTTCTTTCCATCCTGCGAGGGCAAAAAAGGGGCACTTAAGTCAGATCCTTGAGCTAAAAACGAACAGGAAAGGGCCTGGAGAATGATTTTCAACAGGATTTAGAAAAAGTCCAGGCTTCACATCTACAGTGTGTGAAAAGCAACCGGATATACCTCACTGGAGGGAGAAGCCCGGGCCTCCTCAGGAAAACCCAACGCTGGGGCCTGACCTAGACCAGGCAACCCTGCAGGTTACACAGCACTGCCAGTCATGCTGCCTCAGCTAAGTCTACAGTCCTGAAAGGAAGGTGTCATCTCCTCATCTCGACAGGGCACAGGGCAGCAGGCAGGAGTGTGGAATCTAGCTCAGGAGAGCTGACTTGAGACTGAGCTTTGTGATCGCTGGCAAATGACAATAGCATGCAGCACAAAGAGTGGCTTTCCCAGACAAAGCGTACACAGGATCATAGGAAACAGGGAAAAAGATTTTTTGCAAATGGGAAGGGGAACTAGAGATGGGGAGAATGGAGAGGACTGGGAGGGGGAGGGAGAATAAAAAGAATAAAAGTGTAATGTACATGTACTGGCTCTCCACAATGAATGCAATGATTATGTACCGCAAACAGGTACTAAGAAAATTAAAAATAGATAAAAACCAAAACAGTAGCTCTCATTTACGGATACCTCATAGTGCCTGGCCAGACCTGCTTGCTATCTTTTTGCTGTGTAATTTAAAGTGCATATGAGGTGGGCAAGGATTTGGGCTATATTGCTCTGCTTTTTAAGGGAGCTGGAATTCAAAGCCCTGCACAGAGTCAATTTTTTGTTCTGCAACACGGAGGTGGCAAAGATCAGCTACATTCAGGGAGGGTGAGAGGGTCACATGGGCAGGTGGATGCGACTTTGAGATCACAAAGCTCTACACAAATACATGTTATTTTCATTGAGGAAATTTAGCCTCTAGCAGGTGACACAATTTGTCCAAGTTTGCTTGGCTGGCAAAGAGCAGAGCTGGAATTTGATCCCAGTGTCCTGAGGTCTAGTGTCCAGGCAGTTGAGAATAAATGCCACACCTCTAACTGGTTAGGAATATCACCTGGGGGCGCAGAGATTGGTCAGTGAGACTGATGCTTCCTGCATAAATGCAGCGGGCAGACACGGGTGTGGAAGCAGGCAGGGTGTGCGCTGGCAGTGGCCGTGTCTGGCGAGGGTCGCACGGTTTGGAAACTACTGCTTGTGGTCAGTGACTCACTCATCCTGCACTGCGTGTCACTGAAGGGAGGGCTTGTTATACCTTTAATATTAATGAGAAGCCGGAGCCTAGAGAAGCAAGGTATGTATCCAAAGTTGCATAGTCAATAAACGTCTGAGCTGAGATTTGAATCCCAAACTGTTATACTCTAAAATCTCATCTGTATTCCCCGCATACCGCTGCTGTCTGCATCGTCTTTGCTGGTCAGGAGGGAAGGGGTGATGTGATGTGTTTGATGGTCTGGGAACTTGTGTCCTCCCCTTGGGACTTGCTAGTTCACCCAGCTACCTCTGCCTGTCACCCTTTCCTAAGGGCTTCTTTTGACTCAGGCCTGTGTGTTGGGCAGGAAGTTGCCAAGATGGGTCTTTCGTTGTCCTATCTTGTAGGACTGAACTCTTTAATTGTGCAAAAGGAGTCAGAAACAGAGAATTCCCACGCAAGATTCTTGCAGAAGGGCTGCCTTCTGCACCCTGGGGACAGGGATGGAGTTGTGTTAGCTTCTTGGGGGCAACTGAGGCTTATGAGAGCCCAGAGGATGCGGTGGGAATTCGGCGGTGGGGAGAAAGGGGAAGGAGGCTTCCAGGTTCCAGAGCTTCCACCCCCGGCCAACCTGGGCACTTAATGATTTTTATATGATGCATATATTGGCCCTCCATTTAGGATTTTAAGCAATCAGATCTTTGGAAGCATAAAAAGTTTGAAAACCACTGCTTTAAGATACATCCTCAATTTTGACTGGCCAGGAATGAGTGATTTATGTAAGATGGGATGATCAGCCTGGCATAACTTGACTCCTCTTTTCTTACTTTTTCTCATTTAAGAAGTCTATCATAAATGGCTAATTCATTCCCTATATGTGTATCTATTGATTATCTGTTCTGAGCTAGACACCATTCTAAGTTTTAGAGATATAGAAAAAATACATTTTTTATCCTGCTGGTATACTTCTATCTCATGAAACTTCTTCACAGCCTCTAGGATAATTGTTCTGTAAAGCAAACCAGACTACAATCATACTCCTATTTAAAACATTTAGTGACCTCCTGTTGTCCAAAGCCTGGTTCCTCCAAGCGCAGCCCACAGACTGGTGGGAGCAGCATTCCTCGGGACCTTGTGGGAAATGTAGACTCTCAGGCTCCACCTCAGAATTACTTAATCAGAATCTGCAATTAGACTTCCAGGTGTCTTCTACCACACTGAGGTCTGACAAGACTGGAATTGTGCAAGGCAACCACAGCCCCTTGGTCCCAACATTTTCTGTTCTATGTCCCATCTCCTCGTCACACTCTTTTTTACATATACTGCACTTGACGCCAGTCTGCCTGCCACCCAAATCTTTACACACATGCTGCCCTTGACCTAGAAATCCTTTCCTGCATGGCTGCCAGCTAATTCTGTCCCTCTATGGAAGGCAGCTCAAATCCTCCCAGAGTTTCCTTGGGTCCCTTCTTCCCTGCTCCATGGCCTTACCTTCCCGTCACTGGCCCAGCCTGGTGTGCCTGTGTCTGTCGGGAAGCCCAGGGCTCTAAAATCTGTCTGTTGTTTAGGTGGGTCTGGAGGGAGGCAAAGGATAGACCTTTTTTCTTTACATTCATCCTTTCTAACTCCACCCTGATCCCTGTACTGCCAGGCCACAGGGCTGTGGATGGAGCAAGATACTGCCGTAGAAGCCCTGGCCTGCACCTCCTCCTGTCTGTAATGAGTGCAAAGTTATGTATTCCAGACAAAGGTTTGCACCACTGAACAGGATGCTTACTGAGATGAGCCATTTTTGAGGCTGATGGAGCTGAGTAAATAGTCATTGGTTTCTCCTCTTCACTTATCTTTCCCACTGGACCTCCTTCTTGTCCCCAGAGGGAGAGCCCCTGGTTTCTGGGCTGAATTCTTAGAATGTTGAGTCATACGCATAGATCCAACTCCATCCATCATTTCCTTAGTTTGAAGGAAAAATATGTGGCCAACATCCTTCATTCCTGTCCCACCCACACTCCAGGGATCAAGTTAATAAATTAATAAGGTCATGCATTAATTAGTAGATTCATCAAACATTTACTGAACAGCTACTTTGTGCCAGGCCATTGAGGTTGATATCTGAGATATAAAGATAAATGACTTCTGGTCACTGTCCTCACCCGAAGTCTTTCTCCCAGCTCATAGGAGGTGGCTCAAGAGGAGTCTGCAGAACTGTGTTGAAACTCTGGCTCCACTGTTTCCTGGAGTAAGTGTTTCAACCTCTCAGAGCTTCATTTTCCTTATCTGCCATATAAGGGTTACATTTTCTAAGCCGTCTCACAAACTTGGGAGGCTTGAACAGAATCAGAAATCAAAATGCTTGGTAAATTATAAGGCATTACCCTAACTGTGCAACAGTTAAGGAGGCAGGCACTGTTGGTGGTCACCCAAAGAGCCATTCTCTATCCCCTTTTCTAGGCTGACATAAATCCAATTTTCTTTAGAAAAATAAGCAGCTGGGCATGGTGGTGCACCCCTGTAATCCCAATGCTTGGGAGGCTGAGGCAGGAGGATTGCAGTGAGTTTGAGGCCAACCTGGGCTATATAGAGAGTTCAAACCCAGCATGAATTACAGAGTGAGCCCAAGAAATGAATCATGATGTGACTGAAGCAAATAAGAAGAGCCTGTTTCCACCAGATACTCAATTTCCCAGCCTTCCTTGGGGCTCTTGTAATCACATGACCCGATTCTGGCCACTGAGATGAAAAAGTTCACCAAGGGAAGGAATTTAAGAGGGCTGTGGCTGATACCAATTTCCTTCTTGATCTTGCCATAAATGTGAGTTCAGGTGGCCACTGTGGGACTCTGCAGTAACAGGCATGAAGTCTAGAAAGCAGCTTTGAGGACAGTAAAGTAGATCCACTGTCTCTCTCCCCTTCCCTCTGATCCTGTGGTACCTCCCCTACCTGAGGCACCATCTTCCTTGGGTGGAAGCAGCAGCCTCTAAGCAGATGCTGCCTCAGGATAAACTCCAAGGGTCAAGCCACCAAGAAAGAAACGTGTAGAAAGATGTTGATTCTGAAAACAGGTGCTTATGGCCCTGTGCAGAAAGCCCTTGGGGCCAGGGAGGTGCTGGACACTGCTGGAACAATGAAGAAGGAGGCCCAAGACAGAGCGGGGATGGCTTACAGGTCAGAAAACACTGGAGGTTGGAACCGCACTCCAGGGTCATAGCGCTGGTCTCCTGTGTACATCCAGGCCTCACGCCTTCTCCTCTTAAAGCCTCCATTGCTCTCAGTTCAATAAGCACGAAACCATGATGAGCCCACCTGTATTGCAGGTGTGTTTGGAGTGAGGCACATCATTTGTCTCTTTCTTCTACCAACAGCTTTTGTGTTACAGAGGAAGCAATTGAAAGTGCAGAGGAGTGAAGACACTTGTCCAAGGCCATATTCCTAAGCCAGTGCAGGGCCAAGTCTTCAAGGCTTCTTTGTGGCCTAGGCCTGTGTTATCCACCATGGTAGCAACCAGCCACACATAGCTAGTTAAATGTAAGTTTCTTTTTGTGTTTTTTTTTTTTTTTGGTGGTGCCAGGGATCGAACTCAGGGCCTTGTGCTTGCAAGGCAAGCACTCTAATCACTGAGCTAAATCCCCAGCCCTAAATGTAAGTTTCTAATTAAATTAAATTAAATTAAAAATTAAGCTCTTCTCTTGTACTAGACACATTTCAAGATTATAACAGCCACATGTGGACTGTGGCTAGTGGAGTAGACAGTGCAAGCATAGAATGTTTCCCTTAAAGCAGGATAGTGCTGGTCTAGTGGCTTGGGACAGTCAGACAATAATTCATGGGCCCCTGCCCGACAGGCTTGCACAATGACCCAAGCCTGGGATCTGGGTGGTTGAATTGAGGAAGGAGAAAGGAAGGACAGAACGTTCTCTGAGTCCCTATAGTATGCTAGTCACTACGGTTAACATTTGCTAATTCATTTATCCCTCAACCAGCTATAATCCAGCACCATCTATTAATTCCACACGTCCGATGAAGACAGTGAATCTCAAGAAGAGGAAAAGACCTATTCAAGATCAGACGCCTAGGAAACAATGAGGCTGGCAAATGGACCCAGATCCGTCTACAAGCCTCTTTATACCAGGTCGCCAGATTTGGAAGAGTTTCCTCCTTTCTTTCCTTTCTGAAAGGAGCAGATGAATCCTTTCAGCAAGGAGGACCAAATTCCAGTATGGGTTGGGTTTGGGAGATGGTGACCACACAGGCCCAGAGCGAGGGGGCCCTGCCTTTAGGGCAGCCCTGTCTCCCCAGCCCTGGGAGGCAGGTCATAGGGCAAACTCATTCTTTCCAGGGCCTCCCCTCCCAGGCTGGGCTGCTGCTAGCAGAGACCTCCGTAAATCACCCCTTGGACTCCAGACTGGGGGAGGGGCTCCCGCTGCAAGAAGGCTGTGCTGCTTGGCTCTCCCAGGGAGCCTGCAGGACTTCAAAGGCAGGGCTGGATTTATGAGGCTGCCAGTGGCTCCAGGATGCTCCAGATCAGTGCCTGTACCAGCCCCAAACTGCATTCGTCCAGGGATGGGTCAAATGACCTGAGGCAGACCCAGAACAAGGTCAGATCTATTCCACCTGCCCTGTAAGAAGGCCCTGCAAGAAGGCCCCGGCAGGAAATGGGTCCAGATCCAAGCTTAAGAAGCAGCCTGGACATCTGGGGTTCTGCCTGACAGGGGATGCAGAAGGCGGGTGAAGAGGCCAGGCAGCTCTTGGAAATGGGGTCCAGGCAGCAGTCAGGAGAACCAGAGCCAGACTTCTGTATGCATGGAGGCCCGACAAGGGAGCCAGGACTCCTCCCATTTTCACACAAGGAAATGAAAGCTCAGAGAGGCCAGGTGACGTGCCCAGGCGGTAAGCAGTAAGGCAGCGTTCACACCCAAGTGTGATGCTCATACCTCTGCTTTCTGCACTCTGTCACTTTGTGCAGTAACCCCCCCCAACATGCAGCAAGTTGTTCTTAACCCATGATGACAATGAAACCTGCATCATTAATAGCAAATATACAGTCCTTGACATCTGCCCAAGCTCTTCCATGATCTTGAATGAGCGGTAAGAAGAGACTTCAGCATCCAGCTCTGGGAAGTTTACACAGCCAGAGCAGCCCCTGGGCCAGGACTGACATGCAGGCTTGCAGGCTGCCAGGAGTGCCAGGGACCTCTGGAGGCCTCTCCCAGCTTGAGTCCCTTAAGATGGTTAAGCTGATCTTCCTGCTGGGAGGGAAGCAACCTTCCCAGGGCTCACTGAAGCCACAACTTTCTCAGTTATCAGCAAATGTGGTACTATTTGCCATTTACAGACACTTGTCCAGCAAGTACCAGTCATTCGGTTATCACTCTTTCTTTTAGTCACCTGGAAAAGTACTTTCATCTGATTTGCAGAAGCTCAGAGGGGTTAATGATCTGCAACTAATAAGCAGCAGAGCTAGGGCTCAGCCTGGCTGCATTTGCCTCTAACTCCTCTACATTCCAATAACGGGTGAGCCTGGGTTAAGTCAGTACGAGTCTATTACATGCCATATGACTGTCAACTCTTATTTCTCTGCCCACATGGCTGCTCACATCAGGGCAGCAGTGCACACAGGGGAGGCTCCAGCTATGGATACTAGAGTCAGAGCTCAGGTTTGACAACTGTGGGTTCCTTGTGGAAAGTGGAAACCCACATCCCTTTGCCCCATCACATGGGAGACAGTGAGGTCCCCCAGGGCCTGAATGGGGTCGTCCTTTTCACCTCTCATCCTTGGGTGACTCGCTGCATTCTACTGGCCTACAACGTTCCACAAGTAAATTAATCTTTCTGGGTCTCTGTTTCCTGTTCTGCAAGATGAGCATACTGACTCTCTTCCCCAGAGACTTGCTGTGGTGAGGTTCATTCTCAGGAAGCACCTAGCACCATGTTGTTTCAGGTTAAGCAACTGACAACCGTTTACTGATAGGACTAGCCAGCCAGCCTCCTTTGGTGACCAGGAATGGGTGGACGTGGAATGAATGAAGTCTTGTTGAGTTAACAAGGAGATGATGAGATACAGACAAAGCACTGGAGAAATCACTGTGTCCCTGTTATGGGGAAGGTCTGCAGATGGAGCCCATCAGCATGGACTGCCAAGCCCATAAGCTTGGGTCCCTTGGGAGCCTCCCTTCCCCACTCAGCTCACCCAAACCAAAAAAGTGCAAGTCTCCCGTCCCCTGGTGCGCCTCAGACCTCCCCCAGAAGAGCAGCTGTCTGGAAGGCACCCAGAACCGTCATTCCTTGGGATCTACCCCCAGCCCCAAGGCTGGGATGCCAGAGGACAAACCCAGCCAAACATGTGGACCCAGTAAAAGCCAACAGCTGGGCCATTGGCTGCCTTTTCTTCTGTTCCCTGGAATATTCTGGCAATGAGAAGACAATCTCAGCAACTTATAGAAATTTTCCCAGGATGTTCCAGTCTCTAAGGGAACTATCTGCTCCTTTCTCACACATTTAAATCTCGTTTCTTGGAAGACCAATTCTTATGTGGGTGTATACACACGCACATACACACACACACAATTAATTTGGGTATAATTAATAAGATTTCAGTGATGAATCTAATAATAGCAGTCACTAATATTTATTTAGTTCATGCAAAGTAAGAGTGGTTATTGTATTCATTGTCTCATGCAGGCTTCACAACCCCTGCTCTGGCCACCCCATTTTATAGACGAGGAAACAGGGTGAGCTGACTTGCAAAGGGCAGGATGCTGGTCTGGTTGGGTGTGTGGCTAGTGTGTGAGTCCAGGAACCCACTCGCTCTCCACAGGGTGCCACTCCAACTGTGGAGAAGGCTTACCAGCTACAGCTTTTCTTTCATGGGGCTGTTTTCTTTTCTGGGGTTGACAAAGAGGGGTTCTTCTTCATTGCTGGAGCCTATCCTCTTGGAGGCTCAGGAAGGAACCCAGCGTGGCCACTATATATATATATATATTTTTTTTTTTTTTGGTACAGGAGATTGAACCCAGAGCCATGGCACCGAGTTACACCTCCAGCCCTTTCGATTTCCAGACAAGGGCTCACTAAGTTACTTACTAACAAGAATCACCCGCCAAATTCCAAGACAGCACAGCCCCAGCCCGCCATCCACTCCCACTCTGAGCCAAGAGATGAGACTGAGTCTCAAAGTTCAGCTGGTTTCCTCCAGTATGGACATTTGGAAGCTGAAATTTCCCACATTCTCACCACACAAACGCTAGGTTGTGCTTTTGCCCTCTTCAAATAATGCCAAAGGAATTTCTCCTCCCCCACAGGAACTTCACCCAAAATAAACAGAAAATGTAGGTTGGGAAACAGACAGATCAACATGCCTGGTGTCATTTCCAGGACCGCACAAAACAGCAACCATACAAATCCGTCTCAACACCATTTGGCGCATTGGGGGTGCGGGGGATGGCATTTCTCACCCAGACTCCCCTTGTGGCTTACACTCACATCGGGTCTCTCCAAATCAGAATGTGAAACAGGTAAGAAGCCTTGATAAATTAATACCATCCAAGTTGGAAAGTGGAGTCAACAGACTCACCACAAGCAAATGAAACACATAAATATCAGATAATTTAGTAAAACAAAGACAGCAGCTCCAGATGAACTAAACTGGAAGAATAAAGATTGAAGCCAAAGAGGGAAAGGGAACTGTTTATCCCCTGACTCCTGCGGGCTGAAAAGAACCAGGCAGACCCAGAAAGGTAGCTGCATTATTCATAACTCACGGAACCAGCTGTCCGCAGGATAGTGTGCCGTCCTCGTCTGGGCTGCCCAGGCCCCTGTTTCTGCTGCCTTCAAAAGCCTCCACGACTCCCTGCTCGGGGCCTCCCCCTCCCTACTCCCCGGCTTGGTGAGAATCATCTTTCACAGACAGTTTGATCACATCACTGTCAGCTGTTCTTATCTCTCCTGCTGCCCCCTCCTCTGAGCCAGGCACCTAGCTCTGCCCCCAAGACCCTTCTCCCTGGGCCTGGCTCTCAGCAGCCTCCTCCCCCAGCCCAACTCATCACTGCCCAGGAATTTGCTTCCAGCAAGGCACCTGCCTCTGTGCTGCTCTCCGGACCTGCAGGCAGGAAGCAGAGGCTGTAGCTGCCTCCTCACAACTGTTCCCCCAGGGGGGACTCACGCTACAGGTGAACTTGCTGGGAGGACATCAGACTTGCTCTCGCCTCTTTGGCGACAAGAAGTTTACACTCCCATAAAGAACAGGATCAGGGAGAAGACTGGGCTCATACACTTCCATCTGCCTTCAAGTCCATCTCTCACAGTTACCAGCTCTGCTTACTGGCCAAGCACAGGCCCTCACTGGGACTCTGTAAAGCAGGGCAACAAGCCCTACCTCACAGCCATCGACAACACCACGAACATCATCATCACCGTCTATAGACAATTTCAGCATGAAAAGAATGGTATTGCAGCAAGAAAGACCTGCATTCTAATTTCACCATTAGAACTTGGAGAAATGAGCGAACTTCTCTGACTTTTGCTTTCTTCATCTGTAAAGTAAAAAAAAATAAAGAAAATCCCCCTCAAAGGGTGGTGATTAGAATTCAACGAGATGATATGTCTAAAAATGATTTTATAAACAGTTTAATCTGTACAAAGCTCAGCATTTCTCCTGCTAAACTGAAACCTGTGTCCTAGTAACTAACAGGTGTCTGGAACATCACAAAGAAACACTCTGATCTTGCCATCGGGGCCTCCGAGCCTTCCTTCTCCTGTCTGAGCAGCCCCACGGCCCTGGCTTGCCTGTCTCCTGGGTGGGCTCCATGTGAGGGAACACTGTTGGGGTTTCCTCAGGCGGTCTAGGCTGGCGCCTTTGCCTCCCTCCCCTTGCAAGGCTTCCCTGCAGTCTCCGGTGGAGACTCCAATGGCATAGGTCACGCTCTTTGCCCCGTTATGCACGAGGGTGTGAATTTAAGGTCACTGAGGTCAGAGACTCGGCATCTTTGCTTTTATCATTTCCCCTCCCAGAGATGCTTGCTCCCCTTAAACAAGGTGAATGATATCATCACTGAATTTACTGATTGGAATGATGATTGAAACTACCGCATGCAGATTTTTCCTCTATGAATTTGATCTCGAATCCTCACCCAATTTTCTCTGTAATTTTCAGCACAGCTTCTCAGGGATTGTTTAGGAGGGACCTGGACTAGCATTCTTCCCTGCTGACGCCCTGTGCATCTACATTCTCTGCAAAGCTGTGTCCCTAGAGACCTTTTTGTAATTCTCACATCAAAGCCCACCTGGCAGTAGCCATTGTTATTTCTGACACACCTCCAGGTGACACAGGCCACACCCCTGCTGCTACTGCTTGGCTCCCTGCACCTTCTGCCTTCCTGGACGACCATCTGTCCTGCACTCCTCTTAGGCGCCCCCGAGGGTTTTAATGACTGGGGAGCTTTTTGGTCCTCGTGAATTTGTGCAGCAAATGGCTGCCCCTAATACGGTAGACTCCGTTCACAGCAGCTCACATCAGTAGAGGGCTGTCTAGTTGAACGTTTCCTTGTGCCAGGGTTGTTTGTAGCCTGTTTAGCCGTGCTGGCAAGAGGACAGGGGAGATGCCACTTACTGTATGTCCCTCTCTGCTCTGAGCACCAGTTTCCTCATCTGTAAAATGGGGATAAGGATATGTGAATCACAGGGTTTCTGAGTGCATCGAACGACAAAATAAGCACAACATACTTAGAAGGGGACATAGTACAGAGGAAGCTGTTATTTTGCCCTTTCCACAACTTGGCCAAAAATCTCCTCATCCTGAGCGCCCTACCCCCCCTCCTGCACATCACTGACATCTGGTGGCAGACCCGGGTAACTACAGGTGTGCATACCCAAAGCTCCATAATCCAGACCCTTCCTGGGCCTGGCCGACCACGTTTCTGGGATTGCGTGTGTCCTACAAGTAATGCCAGCCAGGATCTGTCTCAGCTTTTCCAACTATCATCTAATTTCATCCCCATTCCTTTAATGTGAGTGTATTATAATGGCAAAGGGAGGGCCAGAGTCAGTGGTGTGTGTGAGGGGGTGAGGGTGGGGGGATCTGTCCTACACACTAAATTCCTCCAGGTCAGGAAATTTGTCTCATTTCCAACCACACTGTCTGCTGTACCTGTGATGCTGCTCGCCACATGGTAATTTCTCAGCAAGTATCTAGAGGAGAAATGATTTTAGGAAACTTTGTTCTGTGCTATGTCCCTCTCCAATTTAGAGAGGGCACAGTGGCCAGGACCACTCCAGGTGACAAGTGGCTGAGCTTCTCCGGGAGTCAGTCTAAAGGGGAGCGCCTCTTACTTCCTCCAGCATGTGTGAGACCAGACAAGACCACTGACACTGAACGTCCCGGGCTTTCAGAGTGTCCCCGATCTTCCAAGCCCTGTCTGAAAGAGAGGTCTGTCCGAGGCCGCCTCCTTCCTCTAGGCCCTTACTGCCCCTCCCCCAGGTCAGGTGACACCTGACCACATAAGGGAGGAGCAAAAACGGAAGCACAAGAGTGGGCTGCGAGGAGTGGTTGTTTTTATTTCCTTCGGTGCTGGGGATCACACCCAGGGCCTGGGGCAGGCTAGGCAAGTGCTCAGCCACCGAGCTGCAGCCCCAGCTGGAGAGTGCGTCTCTGGAACAGGGCTGAAGAGAAGCAAGAGTGACTTAGGAGGGCCATTTGCTGAGACGAGGAAGGCTAGGCATTTGCGGGGTTCAAGGGCCGAGCCGTGCTCTGCTTCTGAGGTGAGCTGGTGGGCCGTAGAGCTTAGTCCTTTAGACGACACACATTTGTTGCAAATACTCTTGTTTTGTTTTGTTTTGTTTTCTTTTTCTGGTGCTGGAGATTGAACTCCGGGCCTTGCACTTGCAAGGCAAGCTGTTGCAAATACTCTTAACTGTATGTGAACAAGTTGATAAATTTAAAGAGCAGAACTGACATCTGTAAATGCAGTAGAGGGATAGAGAAAAGGCAGATATTAAGAAATTTTGCTGTGGATTTAGTCTCTTGATAACGTCTGAGAAATTTAAGTGGAAATCTTAATTCTGAACTAATTTCTTATCACTGGACTGTGTCTTGACCTCAGCGGGCCCCAGGACTGGCACTCAAGGTCATGGCCTTATGGACCACAGAGGCCTGACTTTGGAGCCCACTGGCGAGGCAGAGCGGCTGAGAAGCAGATTGGGGACGCAGCTGCATCTGGAGAGGTGCCCTTGCTCCTCTGAGCTCCTTGGGTTATGCTGTGCTATGCTGCCCACCTCACCTTCCTCCCCGGGCTGGTGTGAGCACTTAATGAGAACACACAAATGAATGTGCATTGTAAACCAGAAAACATGGTGTAACTGTAGGATGACTATTACCATAACTACTCTTGGCAGAAAAGTCCTCTAAAAATGACATAAACTGCCCCCAACATGTGAGGCACTTGTGTTATGACTGGGCATAATTTTCAGCCAAGGTTTTCTGGAATAGAACCAAATTCTCCTACCACTCCAGCCAAAGCAGGTGGAAAGTACACTTAGCAGCTGTCTCCTAGCTCCAGAAGATTTATGATGAGAGGCTGCCTAGTACCATGGCTGGGAACTGAACTCCAGAACCAGCTCAGGTGGGTTCAAAGCCTAGCAACCCCACCTACTGGTGCGGATACAGTGTGGCCCTGAGCAAGTTACTTCACCTCTCCGCACCTGGGGTCCCTTCTGTGTGATAAGAGTAGCTATATTGGAGAGCTCTTAGGAGAGTTAAATGAGTTACTATGTGAAGTGCTTGGAATGGTGCCTGGTAAAGAGTAAGCTGCATATAAACCCAGCTGTTATTAATATTAGTACAGTATAGTTTCCATTTTCTTAGGGGAAGAAATAAACGAAGAAATGGGCATCAGTTGCAGTCACGGATGGGAAGGCTGAGTGAGACACTTGGCGGGACTTCCATGTGAGGTCGCACCATGTCCATTAGGAAATTTATGGAACCCCCGGGGAGCTCCTTATTGCCCCGTATGGGCTGGTGAGATGGCAACCTTATTGGCAAAGCTGAGGCTTCAATACTCCTCAGGTTCCCCCTCTCCAAAACAGTAAGTACCATAACCCTGATTCCAGGAAAAGCCGGAGCTCAGCTAGAAAAGGGCCAGGAAACTACCGAAAAGTGACCCCTGGCCGTGTCATGACTCCATGGCTGCCATCACCCAGTAGACCTGGACCTGTCCGTGAATGCTGTGTGGAGTACTTAGGACAGTGTCTGGCCTGCAGTGTGGTCATTGCTGTGTCTTGTGTTGGCCCACTCATCCATCTGCCCTTCTCAGATGACCCTTGGACATTAGCCTGTCCCAAAGAGACTTCTGTCCCCACACACATGCTCGTATCTGTACTGCCCATATGGCCAATGAGCCACATGTGGCTGCTCAGCATTCACAGTGTGACTACTGTGACCGGGAAGCTGAGTTTTTAAACATGTTTTTCAGGTGTTCTTGTGGACCTTTTAAAAAAGAAATGATTTAGTTAATTTACAGAGCTGCCTGTGGCCAGTGGCTTCCATGTTGCACCACACAATTCTAAAGCCTAAATGTAGCAGCCATGTCTCTTCTTGGATGGAGTCTCTCCAAGTATCTGTTCCTGAGACATACATCCCAGCCACACAATCCCCACAGGAGGGGCTCCCTGTGTCCACCTGTCCCCCACGGCCTGGTGGCACAGCTTCTGGCTCTCTCACACTGGCTGCGCCTCTGCCCTGCTTCCAGGGCCTTTCGCCTTGCCTTCAGGACGCTTTCTTGGGCACTCCCTTCCCACTCATGCAGGATTGGGGGCTACTACCTCTGACTCTCTTGGCCTCCAGGGTTTCTCTCCAAGCTGCTGTTTAGCTAGCCAGGTTGTACTTGACCATTTACTAGTCTATCTCCCCTTTTCGTTGTTCCCTGAGCTCTGACCAGGGCTGGCTGCAAGCAGGCTGATGACAGGGGCTCTGAGGTACACAGAGGTCCCTAAGAGCCAGTCCATTCTGTGGGCCCACAGCAGTGCCCTTGGGAGGAAGCGCCGACTCTCGCTCAGGCCTTTCCACTTTGTAAGGCTGGTCCTCCTAGAATCACTCACACAGCACTTCACTTCTTCAGTCCTAAGATGCTAGCAGTTGTAAGATGCAACATTGATTCAGTGATAGTCTTTTTGAGAAAAGAAAAGAAAACAAAACACTAAAGTAAATGTACCCATGGGTTGTAAGACGCTTTCTGCTCTTGGACATGTCAAAGTGTAAGGGAAAAAATGGCTTAAGATCAAGGAAAGTGAAGCAAAGCATGCGCTGGCCTCTTGGGAGCTGGCTCCTCTGGAGAGTCCTTCACGGTGGGCACAGCGAGGGTGCAGCTCATTTAGTCTTAGATTGGGCCTCTGAATGGGAGCCTCCAGACTTGGCCCGTGGTGTTGTGGATGTCTCAAATGGACATTTGAGTCAAAATATGTTTTTCTGATTGTAGAAATAATTCATCATTACTGTCCATACCCTTTTTAAAATCTCAGAGATTTTACATTACCTATCCTCCCTCAAAAACACACCTCTCCCAGATTCATCTGCCTGGTCCTTCCTTACCTTCCAGCATCAGTTAAAGATTCCTTGCAAGGCCTGTGTGCCCCCCATGTCTCAGCTGAAGCTCATCCTCATGTCCCTCGCTCAATCAATTCTCCCCAAACTATCTTATTTCCCTCCCACAACATATTAGTGTTTGGAATTAATTGTTCCGATTATTTATTCTCTTATGTTTTCCTAACAAGATTGTAAGCATCTCAAAAGCAAGGATTTTGTCTACTAGACATTCAAGTCCTTTTCTCAGGGGGTGTGACTCAGGGGTAGAGAATGTGCCTGCCATGCCCCTTGCCTTGGATTGATCCCCAACGACACAAAGAAAGAGAAAAAGAAAAAAGAAGAAAATGTTTTTGTGAGTAACTGAAACTATACAAAACAATAAAGTAATAAAGTAGGACCCTGTGGTCCAACTACTCAGAGCAAACTCACAAAAACTTTCTGTGTGTGGCTATCCTTCCAGACAGTCTCTCTCTCTCTCTCTGTTTCTGTGCTCAGTTACTTTTTATTAATGATGTCATCTCTCCATATAGTTTGTTTTCTAATATGCTCTGCATGTATGTATGTATGTATGTGTGTGTGTGCATAGTGTATCTATGACTGCATCTTTCACATTCATATGCACAACTAGCCATCGCCTTTTTCAAAGGATGGTCACTCTTTCTCTGTGTGGAGTAGCTAATGGATGTAACCAGTCCCTGCAGGTGAACGAGTACTTCTAGTCTTGCCATGATGACACGCAGTGTTGCCAAAGAGCAGCTTAGTGCAAGTACCTTGTATGATGTTCGGTTTACTTCCATTAAGCGTTATTACTGGGTCAAAGGGCACGATTGCCAGACTTTGGCTGAGTGGTGAGAACGGGACCAATGCTCAGGTGCTGGATTTTACTGTGCACGAAGGACTTGCCACGCTCAGAGGGGGCTGAGAGAGAGACAAGAGACAGGCCCATCTCTGTCACTTGGGCAGCGACTATCCAGCTGGGAAGATTTATATAGGGCCCCGGCATCCCTCCTCTAGAGAGCAGCTCTCGGAAGGGCTAAAGTGCCACCCGAAGGGTTGCCTGGAGCTAGTCGCTTAGCCATTCGAGGCTTTTGTGGTAGACATATTTTTTAAAAATATTATCTGTCTTGAAGGTTTTACAATATATAGATACATGCACATGCGAGTTAGATGCAAGTTATAATTAAATTCTGTAATTATACCTGATTTATCCTACAACTTGATACAGCACAGGTAGGAGCTGCCAACTAACCCCAATTTCAGTTCAAAAGGGTGAAATCACTATTTTCACCTTCTCAGCATATTTAATAGCAGGTATAAAAGCAATGAATATAATTTGGCTTCATTTGGAATTCCCATTTATGTTACTGCTTCCTTACAACTTTGGTTGAGCTGAAATTTACAACTTTGTACTACCCGTGTCCGCGAGCAAATCCAGTCCGACATTGAGTAAAAACCTCTAATTTGGAAACCGAGAGAACATGTGAAAATACCGACTTCACCATTCTCTAAGGTTCACACCCTCCCTGCCCCTCCCATTTCTGCCCTCAACTGCCCTCGCTAAGGTAAAATAATAGAATAGTGTCAATCCTTCCAATATATATTCACGGGTTAGAATACATACTGTGTTCTTTGTTGTGCCTGATCTTTGCAGCAGCCTTGGGAGGTTGACTCAGCAGGGTTACTGAGCTCATTTTATAGATGACCTAATGAGACTCAGTGCAGAGAAGGGACTTGTCCAAGATCAAAGAGCAAACAAGAGGTAGGACAGAAAATCTACACGTTGCTGCAACGAGCAAATGTTCCAAATTGTTGGGCAAGTACTGTCGCCCTACTGAGCAGGGAGGACCTGGAGAGGACCTGGAGAGGGCAAGTTGTATAACTTGCCCAGCTGAGTGGCAGAGCTGGGATCTAAGACCAGGTTCCTAAACCCCTTCTCCAAGAAAAACCTCTTTATGGAACGGTCATTGTCAGCAAGAATGCACAGTAGATGCGTAAAGGGAGAAGGTCTGACAAGGCACAGAATATTTAAATAATCTTAAAGTATCTTCCAGTAGAATTCTTACTACAAAGTGAAACTGGCAATGGAAAAAAATGGAAACTATTCATGCTGCCAGTTTTGTGTCAGCATGGCCAGGCCCCAGGGTGCAGGACTGGACCAGATGTAACCTGGGTGTTGCTGTGAAGGCAGGGTGCAGGTGTGGCTGACATCTATCATTAATTGCCTTTAAATAAAAGAGATTATTCACCATCATCTGGGTGGGTCTTATCCAATCAGATTAAAGGGAGTTAGAGCAAAAACTGAGGCTTCTCAGAGAGAAACAAGTTCTGCCTCGAGGCTGCAGTATCCACTTCTGCCTGAGCCGCGCTCCCAGCTTTCCGGCCCATCCTTCAGATTTCACACTCACAACCCATGGTCACCTGAGCTGTCCTGACAACACAGATGTTTATTTGTGAGATTACAAATACGTGTATGCATATATAGAGATTCCATATGAATGTGCACATGCACACACACAGTAGTATTCTATTGTTTCCATTTTGGTTTTCCGACCAACACATACCACATTAACCAACTGATCAGAACTCGTATCACCAGTGAGAGACAAAAGGGCGCCATGTGCCTCCAAGGACACCACTGAGAAGGACATGGTACCATTTATGTAGTATAACCTTTCTATTAGGAAAAGCTAGACTATTAAATGCAGAGCGAAAAGGGGGCGCTCCTTGTTCCCCGGGGACTCTCAGGCAAGCCGCAGGGTTGGCCACGGGGCCCTGCAGCCATGGTGCACCAGGCACAGAATTCGCATTTGGTGAGGATCTTCATGTGAGGATTTCTCGGGCTCTTGTGCTGTTTTTTGCTAGCCTCCCTTCTCTCTGCTCCCTCTCTCTTTCTCTTTCTCCCTCTGTTTTTCCCTTGCCCTGTCAAGCACACACACACTCATTGCTTAAAATGTCCTCTCTGCCATCTTGCGGTGTAGGGTAATTTTATGAGGCCAGCATATGCGGCAAGTCACTCTGTACACGTCTATGGATTCCTGTCAGAGCTGCTTACCCGTGTACAGAGGGATGTTAACATTTACGGCAATGAGCAGGGATGTGTGGCAGTTCAAGGAAGCAAGGTGCCAGCTACCTACCCAAGCAGCAGGATGGTTTTTATGAAGTAGAATATTGCCACTTATTATTTATTTCACTTCTGATTTTTAAAATGTGATCAATATAATTCACCAATAAATGTGGCCCAGTACAAGCATTTATGAAGCCTCCTTGGCAGGCTTGGTGCAAAAAGGCCTAATTGCGGCAGGGGTGGAGGTGGCCATGCAGAGTGAGCAAACTCCAGCCCTGCAAGTGAGGCAGCCTCTTTTCTATAGGTCTTGAGAGCACTGGGCCTCCTTGCTGGATGTCCAGGGGAGGAGCCAAGGAAATCTTTCAGCCAGCAAGCCAGGGTGCAGAGGAACTACAGGGCCTGGGACATGGGATCTGCCTGTGTCATGCGATGGGGAGAATTGGGGAACCAAGCAGGCAGGTAAGGGCTGAAATTCCAGCCCCTGCCAGGGGAGCCGGGCAGGTTGGGGACCCCTCAGGGCTCTGCTTCCAGTGTGCGAAATGGGAGTGAGAGGTGTCAAAAGGCTGCTGAGAGGGTTTAATCAGTGCACATTTGAGAGGTGCCTACCCCAGGACCTTCCGAGTCATGCATTCAGATACGTTTAGTGCATTGCTTAAAAGAGAGTGGCTTATAAACAAGAACAGGTTGGTTTTGAGTCCCAGCTTTGCTACTCACTACCTGTGCGACTCTGGGAAATTTTTAACCATTTGGTGCCTTGGTTTCCTCAGCTGTAAAATGGGGGTACTCACCAGGTCAGAGGAAGCATTACATTAGATAACCCACAGCTGGCACTCTGTTATGACTAATAAAACTTCTGTTTCCGAAACTTCTTTCCTTGGTCTCTACCCACCTCCTCCCATGGCGTGATCCCAAGCGCTGTTTCTTGTGGTGAACTCCTATTTATTTGGGGTGCCTGGTTTAACTGTCACCTCCCCTATGAAGTCTTCCCTGAGCCCTCTTTAGTAGAAACAATAACTTATGGCATGTCTGCTGCCAGGACGCTTTGCGTCTCCATCGTCTGCTTCCAACCTGATGCCCACCCATTTAGAGGAGACCCTCTCTCCCAGCCCTTCAAGGCTGGACCATTGTCGCCAGCCCCCCCGCCCTTACCAGCTCACAGCACGCAGAGGCGACATGGGCCTGGCTGTCCCGGATCACCCCGCCCTGGGAGGGCAGTGCTGGCCTGCCACCCGGAGTCCAAGGCCCGGCACTCAGGAGCTGCCAGGGGAGCCGGGCTGGTAAAAGATGGTTCATGGCATTTCTTTGGCAGCTGCCTCTTCTCACTGTCAAAAGTTCAAGCAGGCCACGTCACGGTGCTGGCCTGGGAGCAGGTAGGACGACATCCGTGAGCTTCCAGATCCACAAGTTAGAGCAGACGCTAAAGATTCAGCCAGGTCTGTCAGGATGTGCATGTCAGGTGGGGTCCAACAGTTGGGCCAAGAAAGAATTGGGCTTCTGCAGGGCTTCCTAGCCCAGGAGGATGATGCTTCGGAGGGGACACTGGAGCCTGGGACACGGGATCTGAGAGACGAGGCCTCTGCCAGGACAGTGCCTGGCCCTGCTTCCCCTGCAGTCCCAGCCCTGTGCACTGAAGCACCTCCTTCCTTGTCCGGGGACACTCGTTCACCTACGGCCCTCGGCCTGTCTCAACTACTGCTGCTGGAGCCTCCTAACGGACCAGACCTGTGCTGGGCACAGGTGACGCACAGGTGGGCGAGGCCTGGTGCACCCCCAGGAGCTCACACTAGCAGGAAATATCACCCTAGAGACCCAAGTACACGACAGCGATATACAGGTAACTGTGCCTGTGCCCAAAGAATGGAAGGCACGCAGAGAAGGGAGGGTGGCACCTCCAAGGGAGAGGTGCTAGATCCCAGCTGGAAGCAAAGCGTTAGGTGGAAAACAGTTGGCAACAAAGCCCTTCAGGCAGAGAGATGGACGCGAAGATGTGGGATGATAGAAAGTCCTGTCTGTGCAGGTGAGCAGAGAGGTGGGCCAGGCTGTGAAGCCACAAGAGTGAGCTGGCCCTGTCTCAGCCTTTTGTGGGCACAGAGGACCTGAACTTTTCTGCACAGCAACGAGCCATGATGTCCTACCATCAGCAATCCTATCTTCGGGTACTTAAAGGGCACACACACACACGTGCGCACACACAAACACACACACACGCACGCATACACGCATGCACACACACACACCCCTGTTAAGGACGTTTGTAGAGACCCAGAGAGAGCTCAGTGTGGTGGAGCACACGGTATGGTTGGGACACAGAGGCAGCGTGAACTGAGAAAAGAGGGCCCTGGGCTCACTTTCTACTCGCAGTCTACTGCATATGGTGGGACAGGCCGTTCACTGCTCAAGGGCAAAATAGTGGAGAGGCCTGAGTCAGGCTGGTGCTTTTGGAGAACACCGTATTCTGAGTCACACAAAGGTACTGCCCGGGCTGCTGGAGGTCCTGCTCTGCGGGGTCAGGCTTGCTGCAGTGATGTAGCTGTTCTTCTTTTCCATGGTAGCACTGGTACAGAGGACAGCGCACATCTCTTCCAGTACTAGTATCCCTGCGTGCAGCCAGGCAAGTGGACGTGGCGCCCTCATTGGCCACAGAGGAAGGTTCTAGAGGTTCGTCTTCCAGTTTAGCCAGACTGGACCCCATGCTGCTCTGTGGCCTTTCGCCAGGTTCTGCCGCACTCCTCTCTTCAAGACACGGTCCACCTCCTCCAGAAAGCCTTCTAGCCATCCCCTCTGCCTCCCCTATCCCAGACCATGTAGTATTTAAATGTCCTCTGAGCAGCAGCTAGTTCATTCCTGATTCAAATGAAAGCAGACAAGTCCAGATCTCGGGTCCATTAAACACGGATTTGTCCCAGGAGGGGGAGATACTGAAATGGAAATTCTTACCTACCCTTCCCGGTTCCAGCAATCCTCTTCCCTCAATTCAGAGTTCAGGGGCTTCTGGGATGGGCCGAGACTGGCTGGATGGTAATGAAACAGTTCAACAGCTGTACTAAAGCAAAGATGAACCTTACTCGGTCTCATTGTCTTTTTGGGGTCAGAGTTGGCTGGGGGTCAGGGACAGAGCTGGATTCCATTCAGGAAAAGGGAAGAGGAGGAGGAGGAAGAGGGAGGGGGGAGGGCTGTCTTGGAGAAGATCCAAGATCCAGGGAGGAAAGGCATAAAGAAAATTCATATCCCTCATGTCCCAATTCTCTGAACTTCGTGGGATTCTGTCTGACTTCCTCCCCCGCCTGTTGGACTGGGGTGTGTGTGTGGTGGTGGGGAGGGGAGGAGGGAGTGCTTCAGATTTCATGAAATCCATTTTAATCACCCTCTGCAATCCACAACACTCTGTAATTACAAGTCTCTTATGCTCAAGTATAAAAAAACTCACCGAGAAAGCAACATTAAGCTTGCAAGCGGAAACATGAAAATTCATGAAACGCACAATTAAGGATCCAATGACAATGTTAACTCTCTCCTTTGCCAGCCCAGGCACTAGGGATTACCAACAAAACTGGCAAATTTGAACCCTGAGGCGTCTGACTCCCACACTGGGAACCCTGACCCCGCCAGGCCTGTCATTGCCCCCGGCTGCCCAGTGTGCTGTACTTGAGCCCCAGGAGTGGGGTGAGGAGTGGCTGAGCCTTAAGAGTAGAGGAGGCAGAAAGCTGTATTTTCCAGACAACTCCTGATGCTTGCTGTCACCTGCAGAACCCAAGAAAGGGACAGCCGGACCTTGAGGTTCTTTCCCAAGAACTAAATGAACTCCCCAGACAAGGAGACTCCAGCTCTCAAACTGTTCTACCATTTCCACTCCCCGACCCTTGTCCCAGAAGCCCCACCTTGAACGCCATCAACTCGCTTCCAGGTCAGTCTCTCTAAACATGCATTTTAAAGGCCCCCAGCCTCCCCTTTCAATGTCACAGGAATAAAACAGCACACAAAGTTGTAGGTGAAGTACCATCTTAATTATGTTACACAGAAACAAACTCAAAAAGATGAAGGAAATTAGCCAAAATGCTCACTAGGTCCTGTTGGGTTGGGTGCCTACAGGGCAAGGAAAGGAGGAGGAGGAGGAGGAGGAGGAGGAGGA